>LBNU01006459.1:7087-17887 GCA_014162995.1 Artemisia annua | reverse complement strand
ACACTATGGTATACACGGTTTAGGCTTCTAACTTAAGTTTAAATTTTACAATTATATATTTTAAATATTTATCCACATCTTAAACACAATATATGTGTGCATGAATATATCAACTGACCCCCCATAATCCATATGTATCTAACGATTTAAAAGCTTCACAAAAACTTAGTCTCATAAAATCCCGATTTTATCTCAAAGAATAAGTCATTTAACAGTTATAAAACATGATTCCCTCTACAACTATTCTCACACAATTCGGATCTCACATAAACAATCTCTCTCGCACATTCATCAAAAGTTCTATTATTCCTTATTTTCTCCTCAAGAAAACTAGAAGGAGGGGAGTTATAGGAGGAGTTCTGATCGAGTGATTCCTGGTGGTCGAAGAGGGTTGTGGTTAAGGTTAATTCTTGACGTTCGTTGGTTATAAACGTGGGTTTTGTATTACTTTGGTCTCGTTAGTTTCCTTTTCTTGCTGTCACAGGAAGGTACGTCACATACCATGTTCATATTCCTATCTAAACAACTATTAACACATGAAAACATGAGCTAGAGTCGATGGAAAAAATAAAATAAAATAACATACGTATTATATGTATAATTATATGTCGTGAGTTCAGTTTTGTTAAGATTGTATGTGGGTCGTGTTTCATGCTTCTTGGGTAAACGATCATGATTGCGATACGTGGTGTTGTGTGCGTATAATGTGAGTGTCGATTTAAAAGGTTATGAAACATGTGTCGAACTATGTCTAAAACTTGCCTATAAGCATGTACATGAAACGGATTTAAAAAAAAGAGTGGTTTGGTCTTAATTCTGGTCTCGCGATACTTGTTGTTGTCTCGCATGTGTGCTCTTTAATTCGAATCGGGTGGTGTCTTGTTACAGAGCATGGGCTGGTATCGCATGCATGGGGGTTGAGAAGTTGATCAAGTCCTATCATTCCTATAGTTCATGTGTGAGTTTCGTTGTTGATATATCTGGTATTAGTATATATAAAACATGTAATATGAAACCTATACATGTCACATGAAATCATAACAACTCTAAAACTTATACTTTAATCCTTGTTCCTGTTGAGTCACTCGAATAGGTGGGTTTTATATGCCTTTGATCTGGTCATTTAGACACTCATTTTGGATTTCTAACATGCGTCTAAAATCTTAAATGAAGAAACTGAATAACCTATACATGTTGAGGTGTGTTTCTGTTTTCTGTTTTCTGTTTTGAAGTGATTAACATGCATGCGTATATAGTTGGTCATAGAACACTTGTATGTCCTCAAGGTCAAGACTAAAACCTGAATATGTATTTAGGTAATTAAAGAGTTTTATAATGTATTAAACAGTGGGTGAGAATCAGATATGGAGAAAGGGGTGGACCTAGAATTATTTTGAGTCTCATTTCAAAGGTCAGGTGTGGTGCTTGTTTATTTATAAACCGAGTAATACATTTAGTGTGAGTATGCATGTGTGTACATCTAATATAGAAAGGGACAGGCATTAGGTTGTTTTGTTTCGTTGTGTCATGGGTGTATATTTCGTTATTTTGACTGTCAAATGAGGTGGCTTTGCGTGAGTTTTGGAGGATTAACTAAAGTCTAAGAACAGGTTTTACAAACTGGGTTATAAGAATTTTAAAACGTGAAAGTATACGTGTGCAGTGGCGGATCCAGGATTTTGGATTGTGTGTGGCACGATTCTCGGCTTGCTTCGCTTCGCGAATAATTCTTAATTCTAATTTCCTTTTATTATGGTAAAACTAGTTTTTTCTGGGTTTTGTTCTCTGATCCGGGTAATATAAACATGAGAAATGATACATCGACCTAAAAATAGACCTAATTGTGGACCTAAAAACACGTGGCATCATCCTGATGGCTGCAGACAGGGACCCACTTATTTTACAACCCATCAGGATCATGCCACATGTGTTTAGGTCCACTTTTAGGTCTATTTTTAGGTCTATGTATCATTTCTCTATAAACATTGTATATAAATAGTATAAATCTTTTAAATCATACTCCATAAAATTAGAAGTTTATGACATTTTTATAAGTAGATACTGTAACTTTTTACAAAATATAAGGTAAATATAGGATATGAAAATAATGAGAAAACTAAATACGGAGTATAAAAGCATTCTATGCAGAGACCCCTAGATATCTACACTAAAAAGTACTCAGTAGTAACATTAGTCAGCTAAAAGCAAAATAGTACAACACATTTATGAACGTTACTGTTCATCATCCCCCACCTTACCATATTTCTTCATCTTCTTCAAAAACACTACTCAAAACAATTTTTTCTCTAAAATGGGTGTAGCATTTTTAAAAAATTAAGAAAAAAATCATAAAAATTACACTTCGCCACGAAAAACCATGTGTGGCACGTGCTACAGGTAGCTCGTATGTAGATCCACCCCTGTACGTGTGTGTGTGTGTGTGTGTGTATATATATATATATATATATATATATATATATATATATATATATATATATATATATATATATATATATATATATATGTAGTGATGAGTTTGTTAGGTTAGGCGAATACATATAAAGTAGTTTGTCGTATGACGTGTGTGTCATGGTGGTGTTAGAGTCGGGAGTTACTGAGTTGTCGAAGTCTATTATAGGTCTTTATTATTTTGAGTCGTGCATAGAAAAAAAATGAGGTCGTAAATACATTAATATAACTTTAAACGACGGAGTCCTAAAACGATCATTTTGATATTAATTTACAATATAAACCCTAAAGTAAAATGTTTGACATATTTAAACCTTAAACTTTGATAAATTATAATTATTACCCTAAACTTTACTAAATGTCATATTAAACCAAAAACTATGATAAACTTAGAAATGGTCTATTTAGTAATGTGTGATACCTATATTGTGTAGAGCCACTGAAGGAAGAGTAGCCAGGATTCTTTGTGTTTATTCCTTGTGATTCACTATATTGGATTTGGCATTATCTTTTTGGTTGCGAGGTGAGTTTTCGTGGCCCCATTTTCACTTATGTTTTCCTTGGGGGAGAATGATACTCAAATTCATTTTATGCTATGCATCAACTTTTATTCTTATTAGACAAGTGTGTGCTTATAATTATGCTAGGTGTTTTAGTAGTGTTATCAGTATATTCAATATGTCATGGATTTATTTCCACTTGACACACTATGGTTATTCAAGATTATTCAAGACTCATGTAGTAGCTCCAGCTGGTAGGCTTTACATGTTATCAGTATATTCAATGTGTGGTATTCAATTTGTGTTGATGGTTATTCAATTTGTGCTACTTGCCCTATGCTTTATTTATATGCACACCTGTCTCAAACAATTATGCATGGCAACCTAGTTTTCTTTACTTTAAACCTACGAACTCACCAACATTATGTTGACATTTTCGAATATCATTTTCAGTGAAGAGAATAAGACTGCTTAAGAATTTGATTACTTGCATGGTTTAGCGAGAGACCTTAGGCATTTATCTTTATGGACTATTTTTATGGCTTTTGAGACTTTGTTTCTAGTATTGGATATCATGACATTGTTTGGTGTATTTTACCCGTTTTGGGAAGACTCTTTGATTTTGTATGATTATGTTGTTATGTTTTCGACTATCCTTGACACAAGTTCCATGCTTGTTCAGGAGTCGTCATGACATTTGATGTTGTTTCACTTAGTGTATTCTCTATTGTTATTACCATGTGTTATGACGATTCCATTTCTCGTTACACCTCGAGTTTTCGCCTTTGCGGGGTGTGACAATGGTAAATGGAAATGCCGGGGTCAAATATGGTATCCTCACTCCCGAATGAATTGAGAAGAGGGGAAGTGACGGGATACGTGAAGAAAAGAAAGAAAGTCATGATAACAATCATGACAAGATCTTCATATTCAAGATCAAGTGCAATTGCACTAATTTGGATTTTATCGGTTAAGCTCTGTGGTTTAGAAAACATCCCGGGTGGGAGGGTGAGAATTTTGTCATCAATATGCAAATTCTCATGATTGAGTGCATCTCCCCCTAGGTTATGATCTTTCTTAAGATCAAAGTAATCATACTCCCAATTTAAAAGTTCCTCGGATGAGGTTTGTAACTTTAAATTCTTATCGGGAGTCTTGTAAGACAACTCATCCATGTGAGTTTCCTTAAAAGGTAATATACCGGGTTTGAAGATTTTATCCTCGGAGAGGAATGAGTTGGAAATATCAACCACGGTAAAATCCTCAAAAGAAAATGATTCAATCTCGGGTAACAAATGATGTAGATCATTTTGCTCAAATACCTCATTGATTGAATTCTCAATTCCTGGTGGAAGAGGATTAAGGTGAGTGAGTTCACCGGAGAACTCCTCGTGAAGAGAGTTATTCACATGATGCAAATCTGTGAACCCTTGTTCTATTACGGACTCATTACTTTCCTCGTTCTGCATAACAAAGAGTGGATTATCAGAAATTAAAGTGAATTCAGATTCGAATTCAAACAAAGGATTAATGAAAGTTGTTTTGAATGCTTCGGGAACAAGGTGATTAACATTCTCTTCTGGACTGACGAGCTCAGAGGTTAATTCCTCCACATAACTGATGTCTCCACAAGATAAAGAATTTTCATCAGTATGTGAATCACTAAGCTAGATATTGGGATAAGAATTGAGTGAAGGATTGTGATATAAGAGACTTTCAATTTCTCCCAGATCAGATTCGACATCAAAGAGATCATCATCACTTCCCGATGGAAGTGGATTGATGTGAGTGAGTTCATCGGCGAACTCCTCAAGAAGAGGATCAGCATCAGAATGTGGAAGTGATGCCTCAACATATTCAATGTCTCCATAAGATGTACAATCATCGTTAGAATCGGAGAAAGTCTCAAATTGATCTTTTGAACACTCAAGAGGGGAAGGAAAATCACACATACGATCAAGAATTCCCTGTGACTCACTTGGGATTGGGACAAGGTTCTCAACACTAGACTTTATGAATTCGTCCGATTCCTTTTCAGGAACAGTGTCAAGATGCTCGTCCCCCATACTTAGAGAGTTAGTGGGAACCTCGGGTGTGATAACAGTAGACTGAGATGGAATTTCAACTGATGAACTGGATGAATCTTTATAAAATTGAAGAATATCAAGGGTATCTTCATCGTCACTGTCATCATCGTAATCGAAAAGAGCAGCATTACGAAATTTGGCACGTGTTATAGCTGCTAGTTCTTCGACAAGTAATTCTTCCATGCTCTTTTCGTTTCTAGCAGCTCGTTCTTCTGCAAGTTATTCCGCGATAGATGTATCGCGAGAATTTTGAATGAGTGGAAGTTGTGGGGGTGTGGATATGTCAAAACCGGACGTATCAGAAATAGAACAATGTTCAGGATTATAATACGGTTGACATTGAAAATCATCATGAGGACCCCCACAATACGCACAAGAAGAACTTGGAGCATGGCGAAGCAAAATATTAGCCAACTCCTCCTTAAGTTCTTTCAATATCTCAAGAGCCTCTAGACAAAGGTCTTGCGGGAATTAAGGAGTTGTTTGAAACATTGGCACTGTGGAGGTTGGTCATTATACGAATAGTCGTAATTGTTACAAGGAAATGGATTCCTTGTTTGACAATCAGAGCTGAAGTGGGGACCTCCACAGTACTCACAACAATATGATTGTTGTGACTGGTTTTGTGAATAATATGGAATTTGGTCATTTTCAAAGTTCTGAGTGTTACCAGGAAACTGTTCATAGACAAACGTGTTTCCAGTCTGACACTCAAATCCTTGGTGAGGACCTCCACAATATTCACACGAAATGTCGGTATCACATGATGTGGGAGCTGATGGAATAAATCAGTCGTGTCGTGGTAGGAATAGGGATTCTGGTTACAGACAGACCCGTTTCCTGACTCTACCATGCCACAACTGGGGCAATTGCCACCATTATAAGGACCACCACACCATTGACAACCAAGAGGGTGAGGATGAGACATAGAAAGAATCAAATGGTTTTAGAGGGTAAGGAATGAAGAATCAAAAAGGTAAGAGGGTAAAGATGAATATTTTTGAAGTTTTTGAAAAACATTTTGTAAAAATAAGAAGGAAAATATTTTTGGTTTTTTGAGTTCGTTGAAAACTGAATTACAATGTTTTTTGTAATCGTTTCAAGAAACCAAATCGTTTCCTCTTAGATCACACTAAGTAATCACTGAGTAATCTGAAATGGTAAACTTGATGATCTGTTTTATTTTTATATGAAAATATGAAAATATGGACAAGGATGGTAAATATACAATGACGTGAATATCCAAGGATCACTAATCTTCAAATATGTTTGAATACGCACGCAACCTCCCCGGCAGCGGCGCCAAAATTTGACTGGCTCCAAACGGTCAACGCAAAATCAACCAAGGATATGGTCAACTAGGTCAAACAGCTTGTGCCAATTCTCCCGTGAGTATAGTGTTTTCCCGGGTCATTATGTCCCAGTGAGGTGTGAAATTGTATTTTAACGAATCTGTGATCGGGTGATTATGAATGGAAAAGGGGTATGAGTGATAGAACAAAGAAAATATAAAAGAAAATGACTCAAATGAACAATATCAACAAACACGTGAAATCAAAATATTTAAAAACGTTTAAAAACTTAAAAACGTATGTTTAAATTAAAAATAACGTAAACGTACAAAATAAAAAGTGAAACGAGAGCAATAAAAATCCTACGGATTATGAAAATTACTTTTATTTACAAACCTAATGATAAAAGAAAATTTTAAGAAAAAGAAAAATATTTTTTAGACTATTTAATTATTTATTATTAATTAAAAACTATTTAACCTAATTTAATTTATAAAAAAAAATACAAGATGAACAGTAAAAAATGTAAAACTTTTTATTAAAATACTAATTAGTAACAGGAACCTAAGAAAATTATAAAAGTGGAGAAAAGCTTATTTAATAAGCTGAAAATAAGCTGAAAAGGTTAATAAGCTAAAATGGAATAGGATTACTATAAAAATAAATGAGGAAAACTAAAACTCATAAGGACACATGGGGAAGATGGTGCCTTGTATCCGTTTGGTTTTGTCACTTGCAACCATAAGGTCCCAGGTTCGAATCCAACTCTTGGCACCTTTCTTTTTATTTTTCTTTTCTTGATTTTCTTTTACAAAAACACTTTAATACTAAAAATAAACAACTTTAAAAAAGACAAAATTTTTAGAAATTGCAAATAAGCTCAGAATGAGCTTAAATGCTTAACAGTGGAGCTTTTTAAACTAGAAATGGATTTTGAAACTAGAAAAGCTAGACAATAAGCTAAAAACTGAGTACCAAAGGAAAAGTAAGCTAGAACCAAGTGAGATAAGCTAAGAAAAGCAAAAGAAAAGAGAAAAGCTCTGAAAATGAGCTTATAAGCACAAATGAGCAATCCAAATTCCACAGAGGACCAATCAGGCCACAAGCCTAAGTTGCAGGCCTCTTTTGGCTTATCAAATAAGCTAGGAACCCCCAAAGGAACCCTGAACCAACAAGTCAAGCCTAAGGGCTTCTCAAAGAACCCAAAAAATCACTATGGGCCCACTGATAAGATCACAATGAGCTTGAAAAAGTGGCTTTTTTGTCACTTTGCTGTCAATGAGTTTTGCAGCCCCGAAAAAGGGTGATTTACCCTTGTAAAAAAAATCTAAAAATTAAAATATAAATACCAATAAGTACACAATATATAAGAGTAAATTATCCCATAATTTTATCAGATTTGGTTTAAAATTGAAGAAATGAAAATTCAAAAACTTTTTCTGCAGTTCGGGTACTTTTTGACTTTTTATGTTTATGAACTAGGTTGACTTTTATGAACTTTGATTGGGTCCTAATGATTGAAAATGATGTAATAAGCTATTATGAGACTAGATTAAGCTACTAAAACTAGATATGAAGCTATATGAATGATTAAAGATCCTAAATTACTAACAGTTAGTACTAAAATTAGGATTTAAAGCTAATTTTGACTTTTTGTGCTATTACCCACCAATTTTATACTTTGACTAACCTAAAATGACCTAATGTGATATGACGCAACCAAAAACTACAGCAAAAACCTACTAGAACACATTGAACCGCACTGACCCAAACACCCCCTAAAATATGACTGATTTTAGATTTTCAAAGCAAAAGCCCACTTTAGACCATGGGACTGATTCAAATGATCTTAATATGAGATAACAAGCTTAATGAAATACAGAAACACAACTCTAAACAACAAAGACCTCAGAATCCATATCATGCTATTTTAACAATGAATAGGAGAAACTATGCAACCAAGAGATACAAAGGACAAGCACTAGAAATTATGCAAGAGTACCACTTAAATATACTAAATAAGCATGAAAACTCAGAGAAAAAACATACAGCTTATTCTACAGTGAAAATGCAAAAATGTGTAAAAATGTTTACAATTGGATCCATTCTAAGAATATGTAACCAAGGCCTTTCAACACACCCTAATGTCTCCCATGAGACTCTAAAACCATGAAAATCCAAAATCCACCAGGCTCCTTTGATTCTTCTTTCTTCACACTGACTTTTTGATTTTTCCTTGATTTATTTCCTATTTTTGAGTGTTTTTAGTTTTTTATGCTAAAACTGATTTCAATGCTTAAAAGGCTTATAAAAGCTTGTTAGGGACTTAATTGAGCTTAAACAACCAACGAACAACAACTTTTAATAACATCAAAGATAATATGAGATTTTCATAAAAAATTGCATAAACTGATTTGGATTAAAAGAACTGAAATTAAGGTTACATAAGGTTCAATAAACACTAGAACAACAGATTACAACTATTTTTATCTAAGTTTTACAACTGGTAAATGAAAATTACACTAAACGACCTAAAATTACACTAATTAACTGCTACCTCTTTTGCTTCTACTTCTTCTTTCCCTTTTAAAGACTTTTAGGGTTCCACTTGGGTCTCTGAATAAATCCCATCAATAAAATTGGCCATTGGATGAGTTAATTTGATCCTAGCCGTCAATTGGTATTTTGGCGCCAAAAGTCCTTAGGTAACTTGGAGCAATTTGTGGAGCATTAAATTGGTTTTGGATGTAGTGTCTGGAAAGGGTGAACTGGAAGGAGAGTGGTTAGGCAAGTGGTGAGAGTTGGGGTGGAATACCAGGTGGTATTGGAGGTTGCAGTGTGTGGGAGGGAAAGGTAAAAGGGTGTAGATTGGATTTGGTGTTGGGCCAGGGGTAGAGATGGGCCAAGGGTTGTAGTGGGATAATGGGTTTGTTTGTTTTGGGTTAAGTTAACAACAAGGGTCCATTTGGTTTGTAGTTATTAATTCACAAGGACCAAAATTGTAATTAACTAAAATGTGGAAAACTAGAAGGGGGTTGAATAGTTTTACGTCTTTTTAATTTATAAAGAATTTGCTTAAAAACCTTCGATTATATTTTATTTGAAATCAACACTTGCACTATATGAACAATTATCTCTAATTAACTAAGCTAATATGTAGTAAATATAAATGTAATGAAAAGATTGAGTTAGAAAGATCAAACCACAACACAAGGATTTATAGTGGTTCGGCTACGAAGCTCCTCTTCGTCCTACTCCACTCCCTGAGTCACCTACTCGAGAGTTTTCTTCACTATGTCAACAAACTCCCTTTTGGCGGAGAAACCTTACACACCTTTGCTTACACCGTTTCGACACCAAGCAAAATGTCGAGTTCTAATGGTAGCTAGAACCAATCTCACAACTTCAAAACAAGTCACAACTTCTACACAACACTACTACTTCACTACTTCACTACTATCTCTTCACACCACAACTTCTATCCACCTAGATCTACTTATCACAAGAACTACACAACTTTACAAATGATATACACAATCTACAAGACTATTCTACAATACTTCTTGAATGTATGTTGAAGGAGTATTCTTCTTTTGCACTTTGGATGAGAAATGATTGGATCACTTGAAACAAATACTTTTAATCTTATGATCAAAGGATTTAGAATGATGTTTAGAAAGGATTTGGACTGAAAAAATTCGTGCAAAAGGTGAGGAAAAAATGCAGGATGAGCCTGTATTTATAGGCAAAAGATTCTGGCCTCAGGAGCGTGCCGGCCCCCTTAAATGGTGGCCTGCCCCCTTAAATTTAAGGGGGCCGCCCCTTATAATTAAGGGGGCCGCCCTCCTAAAACGGCCTGAATGTTTATTTGGTGAAAAAACTAACTGATTTTGGTTAAAAATTTGAATTCATATATTTATTATGAATTACACATTTTCCTTTATTACCAAAAGTATTTTTCAAAAATATATAATATGTTTATGTGATTAAATAAACTTTGTAATATTTAAATAAACATCCCTTTGATCATAAAATGTATTAGGCATTTGTTTATTTATACCTTAAGTGATTTAGTTGGATAAAATGATATTTGTAACTAAATACTTGTTTACATAGTAATTTTACGTTTAATGTTTTTACATTTTGTGATCGTCAAAACATAGAGATATAAAAAAATATAAATAATGTTTTTATGCATTATTTATATCAACAATCTCCCCTTTTTGATGATTACAAAATCTAAACTCAATAAAACAAAAATTAAGATATATACAAGTATTTAGTGAGTTTATATCATTTCTCCCCCTTTTTGTTAGCATCAAAAAGGTTTTCCCGATTAGCTTGGAGCTCCCCCTTGACATATACTCCCCCTCGTTTTGAGGTCATAAGAGAAATCGAGATATGGAATGCTTGCAAGAAAAATATTGAGAAGACAAGCAAATATATATATAT
>LBNU01006457.1:130956-144740 GCA_014162995.1 Artemisia annua | reverse complement strand
TTTTGTGGGTTGAATTTTGTGAATCAAAATTATACTTGTGTAGTTTCTTGCAAAACCTTTATACGGTTTAATTTGTGTGTACAAGAACGAGGTAACAACACACTATTGTTGTTATCAAGAGATCGAATAACAAAAAGGTAAGGGGTTATTCATAGATCTACATAAACCCTAATTAGGGTTCATCTATTGTTCATCCCCAATCAAGAATTGCTTGAGGTACGTTTACTATTTATGTTTTAGTTAACTTTTATTTTGTTATACTTGATCCTACGCTTCCGCATCTTGTGCTACTTGATATTAGTAATTATATATGATAGTCATGATTATAAAATTCTAACAGAAGCGATGTCACGAAGGCATGTTATAAACTAGCTCATATACAAATTGAATTTTTAATGTTTAATACAATTATATTTTCGTGTCTTAAAGATATTTTCGTTGAATATCAATTTGGCTCTAGACTCGATTTGTGCACATTTAGTAAGCAAGGACAAGATTTTCCTTTGCTTTAATATCGACAATCTCTGTGTGAGAAGTCAATATATTATGTGTTTAATCTCCGTGAGAATGAAACAAAACTTTTGAGAAGAACTTGAGTGACTAGGAAGGGTTGTGCATTTGCATCACTAAGTCTACGATGTCTATTTCAATACCAGAATTCGAAGTATGAAATCCGATATATTATTATTAACCTGTTGTCTATCCTAATGTAAGGAATGGTTTTTTATTCTTTTAATCGTTATCACCAACTCCTATTTTTCTTTTCTTTTAGCCTCTCATTTTTCAACTCTGACATTGGGCTTTTTCATTTATTTTCATTTTCATTCTTTTCATTTCAATATTTTTCTTCTCTTTCTTTTGCAAATGATATATATGTTGTGATGTGTTTTCAGTAAATCATTTTTACTCAAATCATTTGAACAAATGCCGGAAGGAGTAGCTAGAAGGTATCATGAACAAAGTTGCAAGCATTCTAGCACTTTGTACGTATGCTTTTAAGAATTCTCTACAGGTTTTAGATGGAAGTGCAGGCCATGTCGGGCATTGTACAATGCTACCTTGCAAAGGAGTACGCTTGTCAAGTTAATTTTGTCTCTACTTGTTACTTTGATAGGCTTATTCAATCTCTGATTGTCGAAATATGCTAAGTAACTACAAGCACATGCAATCATGCTTGTGACCCCGAATTCACATTATATGCCTAATTTACGGAATCCAGTAACCCTTTTAGATAACCTGGATAAAAAAGTTTCATGTTCGAATTAGTTTGAGAAAATTAGCTTCTGAGATAAATCCAAACTTACCAAAGTTTTATTGGCTTTAACCATTCGATTGATCTTATCCTAATTCTAGCAAGCATTAGAGAAAACATCAATTAAAAGTACATACTTGACACTTTTCGTAAATATTTGTTTCAAGGGGCATTTGGGATTTGCTTAGCCAAACTGCTTATTTGATTATCACATATATATATTTCGTTTGATTACAATCCTACAATTTATGAGTAGAGAGTAAGTCTAGCCATTTAGGTACCTTATTATTGTTTTTGTTGAAAACCAAAAGAACTTCCTATCCCACATAGGTTAATGAGAAGAAATGATTTTACTTTATATACCAAAGTGTATGCATTTCAGACGTGTTAGAATAAGTATGAAGCTTACAGTGTATATTCTTTCCCGTTAAAGTAAAACATGGGTAAGCAAGTATGACTGTAAACTTTGATATGAAGTCTTAATATTTTTGTGAAGCTTTCGTGTATATTCTTTCATGTGTTAACTTGTAGAAGTATGAAGCAATAAGTTAATACTTTTGGTGTTAAACGATTTAAGAATAAAATGTTTGCTAATAATACGTAAAACTTTTATATATCCATGACAAGCTGGAAAAAATCATTATCTGTGCAACATAGAAGTCATCATAAGGAACTCATATTTGATATTTCTTACTAGGAGCAATACACAATCATATAACATTTATCATTAAAAAGCATCACTTAAAAGATGATCAACAAATTAAAAGAATGCACCAGACTATCCCTTTATAGTTGGTAAAATGACTACACTGCTAATTAATCGAACATACATTCAATCGATTGTCTATAAAAACACAATAAGGATCCAAAGCAAGTCACATAAGAATGAGTACGCCCTAAATAATCGAAGCCAATGGGTGAAAAGAAGCCTTGTGATGGCAGCCACTACTATGCCTGTGATAAGTACTACCTCCGCTTATTCCACGTGATCCACTGCTAATACTACCACCACGGGTTGCCCCAATACCACGTGTACGACTTCCACTACGACTACCACTGCTACTGCCACGGCTTGAGCCAAAGCTACCTCCGCTTGAACCACGTGATCCACCAAAACTACTACCCCTTGAACCAAAACTACCTCCACTTGAACCACCTGATCCACCAAAACTACTACCCCTTGAGCCAAAACTTCGTCCTCCACTGCCATGTAAACTTGATTCAAATCCCGTATAACTTCGCCTTGAAGATTTCTCTATGTCGAGAATGGCTTTTTTGGATTTGGGATTAATGGTGCCACTTGTTGATGCATAGACATGATTGATTAGATAAAGTGATAGCATAAGTAATAACATCATCTTCATCGTTTCGCCCTGAAACTAAAAATATATTTTCGGGTAAGAATGATTTTTGCAACACGACACTACTACTTGAACTAACACGATGTAATCTTTTCTGGCTTCTTGCTAGGTTTCTAACCAAATTTCCGATCAAAACGATACATTAACTACGCATGCAATGTATCCTAGTTGATGCATGGAATGGAAAATTTATTATCGTGGTCTTCTCAAGCTGATATCGAGTACTTACGTCAACTGAGTTTAAATCAAAAGTGAATTGTTCATTATTTCGCTCGTGTCATGAACATATAAATGTACCCTAATGATCAGTTGATAGCAAAATACTCGANTCTTAGCATATAGAACAACGATTGCAAGAGTCAAATGATCGTGGATTGTTTTAATCTTATTCTGAAATGTTGGTATTTTGTTAGAGGGAACTTTACAAGTAAATGTTGAACCTAATTATACTTTGTTATATACATAATCAAATGATTATCCATTTTTTTAAAGGTCGATAATTTATTAAACAGGCTCTGAGAAAGAAACGAAAAAGATAGGTGGGATGATGGGAAGGCAAGGAAGAAAAAGAAACCATGACAACATCCAGAACTAGACTACTGCAACCAGCTAATACATGGGGGAAAACATATGCATAATAATGGTAATCCAATTAGTTAACATGTCTCGAGACATAACAGGCAGCGATCCAGAACTTAGATAACGTTGAATCGACGGGAAAACATCTTCATCTTTGATGCCATCAATCGACTCCTCATTGGAATTGATCACCTTATTTCTCCACTTCCATATTGTCGAAAGAGTTCAATGGAAAATTGGTAAGCCCTTATTAGTTCGATGGCAACAAAGCTACCATTTAATTCTTCCTAAAGCAATGTCTGCTATAGTGAAGAAAGAAAACGTAACATGAGGCACAAGGCCCCACCAACTCCAAACTTTCCTCCAAATCGGAAGAATTTTGGGGCCATTAATCAGATAATGGTCCACCCTTCCATCACATTATCACAAAATGGACATAATTTGGAAGGGATAGATACGACGCGTAAGGAATGTATTATGTATGCACGGGTAGCCAATATATTCAATGAAGCTCTCCATACGCAAATGTTGACTTTGCGGGGGATCCAAGAGTTCCATATGTGCTGAACACCAATAATACAGTACGAGGGGAAATTGTTTTGAATGAGAACCGAGAGAGATTTAACTTTGAAACTTCCCGAGCTATCACCAAACCAACACCATTTGTCCATACATCATCAGAAAGTCGCAGATTGCCAAAACGGGTTAAATGGAGGTTGAGGTCGTTCTCAGCTCTACCACGAGGAGGTATTCACCACTCTCAATTACATCCCCAGATACCGTGAGTTTCCAAAGCATAGAGTATTTATTTTCTCTAATAAAATAAGCTTTTGTACAAGTCCCCCTAAGCACCCCGCATTAAAAAACCGTTTAATGCTCTTACGTGGCTTTCCTTAATAAGCTCGATTGTACAACTCCATATCTGCACACGTTTTTTACATTGTAACCCTAAACTCATCTCATTCGAATCCTCAATCTTCATCCCTATTTTTGTAAACCTTTAATCACCATTAAATCGTTCCCACATCTTCCTCTACACGCTTCATTAATTTTTGCGTTTCTTTCTTCCTCCCTACGATTCAGATATGGAGTTGATTATGAAAGTCAAACAAATCACTTCCTCCTTAAGTTTCGGTTTGAGCTATTTTTGTAAACCGATTGATGGACGTGTTGATTTGCCACCCCATTTTGATTTTCTTATTTCTTAAATCCGTAAGTTATTTTCTATTTTCACTTTTTCTTTTTAATTTTGTATCGAATTGTTTGTTGCATATGTTATTTTGTGCTGATTTTATTGTGTATGTTAATAAATTATTAAAGCCCTAATTAATTCGAATTATAATAACCTTTGTATGAAACCCTAATAATTTTAATATTTGTGAAAAATTAGGGGAAATTGTGGGAAATGGTGATCGTATGCAATTAGGGTAAAATTGGGAGAATTTTATGATAAGTAGAACAATTAGGAGAATGGTTTCCTATAATAAGTAGAACAATTAGTAAAATAGGTTCCTAATTTTATGCGTTTTAAACTTTCCTAAATGTAGTGCAATTTATGCCTATATAATGTAAGTAACTTGCGTATTGTTTATCACATTAGCCTTTCAAAGTATCACGTTCAACAATCATAACAACCATGGCTACATATGTTGCAGGTTTTATCAATGACTTATCGGCAGTCAAAGATAACATCAAACTTCGTGTCCGAATAATGAGAAGTTGGATGCAGGACGTGTATGGCAAACAAGGATTGAAAAACATGGAATTAGTGATTATGGATGAACAGGTTGGTTTACTACTATTATAACTCGAGTATGAAACATATGATTCTACAAATCTGTTACTAATTATGTTGTTTGTTATATTCTATTGGAACAGGGCACTAAGATGCAGGCGAATATGCGTATGGCATTGGTGAATGGCTTTAAGCACAAGGTTGAAGAGGGAAGTGCTGTTACATTGTCTCAATACAGTCTTGGCGAAATCCAACCCAAGTATAGGATGCTCAACAAACCACTCCGTCTCAGTTTTCTGTCAAACACAATAATCGAACCGTGCCCTGACTTTACCGGTTCTGTTTATGGTTTTGAATTTAGACCATTCAGAACAATAGTCGATCTCCAACAGGATGAAGACGGGCAGTTTGGTACGTAATGTTTGATTTGTATTTCTTATATAATGCTATCTGTATAAATCTTATGATGTGATAAAAAGTGACACATTTCGTTGTATTTAAAATTTTGTAGATGTAATTGGGCATGTGGTTGCTTGCGAGGATTTAGATAACTATGATAAGAATGGCAGAAAAAGAAGCCGTTGACTCTGGCTGATGCCGAGTGAGTACCATCACCTTTTTTGTTCATATGTACTATAATTAACTATATAGTTGTACTTTGTTCTTATTTTTAAATTATTTTCAGTGGCGTAGAACTCAGATGAACGCTGTGGGGTTCATATGCGCAACATTTTAGAGATTTTGTCGACGGTTGCTTCAACCGCGGTAAAATCATGCTAATTGTTCAATTTGGCATGATGAAAATGTGGGACGGTATACTTCTTATTAGTTTTACACCTCATACTTTTATATATGTTATTATAAATCCATTAATCTTATTAAATATTGTTTATAAATAGGCAAAATGGGAGTTCAAAATGCCTATAATGGGACAAGGCTTTTTCTGTTTAACGGCAATGAAATCATCCCGAAGGAAGAATTTGTTGATGTTGAGTTGTATAGGCTAAGGTCTTTTCAAGCATTGACGAATTATTCCTTTATTTAAATAACGTATTTCTGTTTTCCTTTTCTTATGGTTTGTTATTTTTAATATTTTTAGANAACAAGTTTCAAGGTTAAGAATATTGTTGAGCTGCTTGATGTTGACCAGGTTACCTACTCCTTAACGCACATATTTTATAAATATGTCAAATGTTTTTAATAATAAATTACGTTTAACAAATTTACAGGGCAAGCAAGCGTAATTGGTTGGACGATTATTGCTATCCACGAGGAGAAGGTGGTGTACTGGGGTGCCGGCATCCTTGTCAGCAAACAGTCTAAAAATATTAAAAATAACAAACCATAAGAAAAGGAAAACAGAAATACGTTATTTAAATAAAGGAATAATTCGTCAATGCTTGAAAAGACCTTAGCCTATACAACTCAACATCAACAAATTCTTCCTTCGGGATGATTTCATTGCCGTTAAACAGAAAAAGCCTTGTCCCATTATAGGCATTTTGAACTCCCATTTTGCCTATTTATAAACAATATTTAATAAGATTAATGGATTTATAATAACATATATAAAAGTATGAGGTGTAAAACTAATAAGAAGTATACCGTCCCACATTTTCATCATGCCAAATTGAGCAATTAGCATGATTTTACCGCGGTTGGAGCAACCGTCGACAAAATCTTGAAACTGTTGCGCATATGAACCCCACAGCGTGCATCTGAGTTCTACGCCACTGAAAATAATTTAAAAATAAGAACAAAGTACAACTATATAGTTAATTATAGTACATATGAACGAAAAAGGTAATGGTACTCACTCGGCATCAGCCAGAGTCAACGGCTTCTTTTTCCCTGATCTGCCATTCTTATCATAGTTATCTAAATCCTCGCAAGCAACCACATGCCCAATTACATCTACAAAATTTTAAATACAATGAAATGTGTCACTTTTTATCGCATCATAAGATTTATATAGATAGCATTATATAAGAAATACAGATCAAACATTACGTACCAAACTACCCGTCTTCATCCTGTTGGAGATCGACTATTGTTCTGAATGGTCTAAATTCAAAACCATAAACAGAACCGGTAAAGTCAGGGCACGGTTCGATTATTGTGTTTGACAGAAAACTGAGACGGAGTGGTTTGTTGAGCATCCTATACTTGGGTTGGATTTCGCCAAGACTGTATCGAGACAATGTAACAGCACTTCCCTCTTCAACCTTGTGCTTAAAGCCATTCACCAATGCCATACGCATAGTCGCCTGCATCTTAGTGCCCTGTTCCAATAGAATATAACAAACAACATAAGTAGTAACAAATTTGTAGAATCATATGTTTCATACTTGAGTTATAATAGTAATAAACCAACCTGTTCATCCATAATCACTAATTCCATGTTTTTCAATCCTTGTTTGCCATACACGTCCTGCATCCAACTTCTCACTATTCGGACACGAAGTTTGATGTTATCTTTGACTGCCGATAAGTCATTGATAAAACCTGCAACATATGTAGCCATGGTTGTTATGATTGTTGAACGTGATACTTTGAAAGGCTAATGTGATAAACAATACGCAAGTTACTTACATTATATAGGCATAAATTGCACTACATTTAGGAAAGTTTAAAACGCATAAAATTAGGAACCTATTTTACTAATTGTTCTACTTATTATAGGAAACCATTCTCCTAATTGTTCTACTTATCATAAAATTCTCCCAATTTTACCCTAATTGCATACGATCACCATTTCCCACAATTTCCCCTAATTTTCCACAAATATTAAAATTATTAGGGTTTCATACAAAGGTTATTATAATTCGAATTAATTAGGGCTTTAATAATTTATTAACATACACAATAAAATCAGCACAAAATAACATATGCAACAAACAATTCGATACAAAATTAAAAAGAAAAAGTGAAAATAGAAAATAACTTACGGATTTAAGAAATAAGAAAATCAAAATGGGGTGGCAAATCAACACGTCCATCAATCGGTTTACAAAAATAGCTCAAACCGAAACTTAAGGAGGAAGTGATTTGTTTGACTTTCATAATCAACTCCATATCTGAATCGTAGGGAGGAAGAAAGAAACGCAAAAATTAATGAAGCGTGTAGAGGAAGATGTGGGAACGATTTAATGGTGATTAAAGGTTTACAAAAATAGGGATGAAGATTGAGGATTCGAATGAGATGAGTTTAGGGTTACAATGTAAAAAACGTGTGCAGATATGGAGTTGTACAATCGAGCTTATTAAGGAAAGCCACGTAAGAGCATTAAACGGTTTTTTAATGCGGGGTGCTTAGGGGGACTTGTACAAAAGCTTATTTTATTAGAGAAAATAAATACTCTATGCTTTGGAAACTCACGGTATCTGGGGATGTAATTGAGAGTGGTGAATACCTCCTCGTGGTAGAGCTGAGAACGACCTCAACCTCCATTTAACCCGTTTTGGCAATCTGCGACTTTCTGATGATGTATGGACAAATGGTGTTGGTTTGGTGATAGCTCGGGAAGTTTCAAAGTTAAATCTCTCTCGGTTCTCATTCAAAACAATTTCCCCTCGTACTGTATTATTGGTGTTCAGCACATATGGAACTCTTGGATCCCCCGCAAAGTCAACATTTGCGTATGGAGAGCTTCATTGAATATATTGGCTACCCGTGCATACATAATACATTCCTTACGCGTCGTATCTATCCCTTCCAAATTATGTCCATTTTGTGATAATGTGATGGAAGGGTGGACCATTATCTGATTAATGGCCCCAAAATTCTTCCGATTTGGAGGAAAGTTTGGAGTTGGTGGGGCCTTGTGCCTCATGTTACGTTTTCTTTCTTCACTATAGCAGACATTGCTTTAGGAAGAATTAAATGGTAGCTTTGTTGCCATCGAACTAATAAGGGCTTACCAATTTTCCATTGAACTCTTTCGACAATATGGAAGTGGAGAAATAAGGTGATCAATTCCAATGAGGAGTCGATTGATGGCATCAAAGATGAAGATGTTTTCCCGTCGATTCAACGTTATCTAAGTTCTGGATCGCTGCCTGTTATGTCTCGAGACATGTTAACTAATTGGATTACCATTATTATGCATATGTTTTCCCCCATGTATTAGCTGGTTGCAGTAGTCTAGTTCTGGATGTTGTCATGGTTTCTTTTTCTTCCTTGCCTTCCCATCATCCCACCTATCTTTTTCGTTTCTTTCTCAGAGCCTGTTTAATAAATTATCGACCTTTAAAAAAATGGATAATCATTTGATTATGTATATAACAAAGTATAATTAGGTTCAACATTTACTTGTAAAGTTCCCTCTAACAAAATACCAACATTTCAGAATAAGATTAAAACAATCCACGATCATTTGACTCTTGCAATCGTTGTTCTATATGCTAAGAGTTTTTAGTTTTTCAATGATGACCATGTAAATGACGGTTGTCTGAACACTAAAGAAAAATTGTCATGTAGTGACACATTTAAAAAAATAAATAAATAAATAAATAAAAAGGTCATGAAAGTGGAAAATGATCTAAAGTGTCAGCACGATTAGTAGACGGTGGACCGAGAGACAGAAGGATGTGATGATATGATCTTCTAATTGGGATTCGCAAGACGAACTTGTATACTATCTCTTTGTCTGATATGGCCTCTTCATCGCAAATATATCTCATGTCGAAAGCCTCGTCGTGCACACCAAATAATACGAACCATGATAAATATAGTTGTACTTGTTTATGATTCTGCTTTTTTGTTTGCGATTAAGCATTCATCATTAACGCCATATTAATTTTGATCAATATAAGTGTATAACCAATCAAGATCCTGATTAAATTTTTGGTTAAAGGACGCTGACGACACGCGACAAACTTGTAGACAAATTATATGAGAAAGAAAATAAAAAAGGTACAACAGCATTTCCCAATGAATACTAAATTATTTTCAACTTTGTCGGTGGTCAATAAATTAACTTGCATGCCAACCGGCATTAATATCGTACTCTCTCTAAAACCAAATAAAAACATCTAACAAAACAACTGGATTTTACGTTCTTGGTTATTTTATTGAAAAAAAAACTAATAAAAGTAAAATATACGCATAACCTGTACATCTGAGCTAATACGATTTTTATAACGCCAACTATAAACAATAACAAGAAACACGACACCATAGCTATAAACTTTTCATATACAAAACCTTGAAGAATTATTAGAATCATGAAATTATAATAAATTCATAAAACATCATATCAAGTTGCCCACCAACTTAGATGTTGTGGTTTCAAAGCTTTGCTGAAGGCATTTTTTGAGATAAGTGGTACACGCTATGAAAAAAATTTGCCGTTAAAAAAATAACAATAAAAAAAAAATACTTTATAGTTTTATGAAACGAAATATGCAATTATAATGAAAAAGAAAGGAACAAAGTATTGTCATAATCTCGAAACAATGTCACTTTTCCTATCAACCCATTTCCAAACATAGATGCATTTTTGTCTGGAATTTTTATTTATTTTTAGTATAGTTTGTTTAGACGTTGCTATCATCATTTTATGGTTGTTTCAGTACTTGTATGTTGTATGATGGTTGCCTCATGGATCACTTACAAGTTAACCATAAGTATCATAATAATATATCCTTCGAATAATAAGCATATAACTTTTCTTAATGTCTCATGAATTCATAGTCGATAAATAAAATATGGTTAACTAACTCCTTGTAATTATTTTCTAACTTTTTGCTAGTTTTTAATCAAATTGCCGTTCGAAAAAAAACTCACTTTTTAATTCATTCGTTAGGCAAATTGTTATTACAAAACTTATGCCATTTAGCAAATTTTATTAGCTATTCTTATAATAACAACATCATGATTTCATTTTCCACTCATACACTGTATAATAGCAAATCATTAGGAACAACGAAAGCAAGTTTCAAGTGTAATGATGATAATTAATTCAGACATTACTCGATTATTATATGTAAACTCTCCTATCATATAGTCATAATTTTCTTTTACAAGAATAGTATAGTAACATGGGTTGCTTTCTTCCTACCTTCGTTTTGTTCTTATTAATAAACAAATGAGCTAGAATCCAACCTTCAAAACCAACCCGCAATAACATAACATGCTACTACTACTAAAATCATGTCGACAAGACACTTTCACTGTGTGTAAGATAATAAAGTCTAAACACATATAGTCACCACTACTATACTAGATCCACTTCTTTTCCTCTTTTTCAGTTTCATATCTGACACCAAAAATCACATATAACCAATAACAGTCTTTTCAACTGGACCAAATATGTCTATGCACGCAAAGACAGATTCTGAGGTGACGAGTTTAACAGCCTCGTCACCTCAGAGGTCACCACGACGGCCTGTGTACTATGTACAGAGTCCGTCACGTGAGAGTGACTCTCATGACGGTGAAAAGACTACTAATTCTTTTCACTCGACGCCAGTGCTGAGCCCTAGTGGCTCACCTGGTCGTCAGTCTAGGAATTCTTCCTCTACTAGATATTCCGGGTCGCTTAGACCTGGATCTAGGAAAGGAAGTCAACATCAACATCATAGGAAAGGTGAAAAGGGATTTGATGCTATTGAGGAAGAAGGATTGTACGATGAAGATGGTCGAAAGCCGATTCCTCGTCGATGTTATTTTTAAATATTAAATTTATAGAATGGTTTCTCTATATGAATTAATGCATCTTACCTCATTATACCCTCGCTTTTACATAATTGGAAATCATTGTTGTTAATCTAGAACAGAATGATAGCTTCCGAAAAGACGACCGATTTGTGTATCTTTTATCGGTTGTTTATGGATGGTTTATGTCTCTAATTTGTGTGCTATTATGACCTTAACAAACCTAAGTTGTTATTTGCCGATTAGCTTTAAGAAAACACGAAATCGATCAACATTGTAAATTTGACAAAATTTTAAACCAACAATGTTATGATAAGTAATTGTTTATTTCTTTTACATTGTAATGGATAATCATTTGCGTTATGTTATTTCTTGTTTTCTATGGAGATGATGGAGGTTTTGGCTTTTCCTCAAGATTGATCACAGTAAAGGTGTCTCGTGTGACATCTTAAAGGCTACTAGTCTTACAGATCTTGTTGTTCCCGAGTTTAATAACTCGTTCTTTATAAAAGTCGTAAATGGTTTGAATATATATTTTTGGAAAAGCCCATGGGGGAATGATGGGGCCAGGGACGGACTCACATGGGAGCCGGGTGTGGCACGGGCCACACCCAATTTTAGGTCACGAAGTGTAATTTTTTTATAAAATGTGTCTTTTCTGGGCTCGTGCAACACCCAATTTTACCTAATAAATTCTTTATTTGGCAACTTTAGTACTTATGGTCATAAAAAATAATTGTGCAATACCCTCTCAAAAATTCTGGGTCCGTCCCTGGATGGGGCTCGGCTTATGTATATCTTCCCTAGACTCTATGCTTTGGAAACTCATCAAGATTGCAAGGTCAATGAACGTTGACGTCTTGCTGACGGTATCTGGGGATGTAATTGAGAGTGGCGAATACCTCCTCGTGGTAGAGCTTAGAACGACCTCAACCTCCGTTTAACTTGTTTTGGCAATCTGCGACTTTCTGATGATGTATGGACAAATGGTGTTGGTTTGGTGATAGCTCGGGAAGTTTCAAAGTTAAATCTCTCTCGGTTCTCATTCAAAACAATTTCCCCTCGTACTGTATTATTGGTGTTCACCACATATGGAACTCTTGGATCCCCCGCAAAGTCAACATTTGCGTATGGAGAGCTTCATTGAATAGATTAGCTACCCGTGCATACATAATACATTTCCTTACGCGTCGTATCTATCCCTTCCAAATTATGTCTATTTTGTGATAATGTGATGGAAGAGGTGGACCATTATCTGATTAATTGCCGTAAAATTCTTCCGGTTTGGAGGAAAGTTTGGAGTTGGTGGGGCCTTGTGCCTCATGTTACGTTTTCTTTCTTCACTATAGCAGACATTGCTTTAGGAAGAATTAAATGGTAGCTTTGTTGCCATCGAACTAATAAGGGCTTACCAATTTTCCATTGAACTCTTTCGACGATATGGAAGTGGAGAAATAAGGTGATCAATGCCAATGAGGAGTCGATTGATGGCATCAAAGATGAAGATGTTTTTCCGTCGATTCAACGTTATCTAAGTTCTGGATTGCTGCCTGTTATGTCTCGAGACATGTTAACTAATTGGATTACCAGTCCTAT
This sequence comes from Artemisia annua, assembly GCA_014162995.1. Lineage (NCBI taxonomy): Eukaryota > Viridiplantae > Streptophyta > Magnoliopsida > Asterales > Asteraceae > Artemisia > Artemisia annua. Next base: position 131,559 of record LBNU01006457.1, on the reverse strand, counting down.
GCATATGTTTTCCCCCATGTATTAACTGGTTGTAGTAGTATAGTTCTGGATGTTGTCATGGTTTCTTTTTCTTCCTTGCTTTCCCATCATCCCACCTATCTTTTTCGTTTCTTTCTAAAAGCCTGTTTAATAAATTATCGACCTTTAAAAAAAATGGATAATCATTTGATTATGTATATAACAAAGTATAATTAGGTTCAACATTTACTTGTAAAGTTCCCTCTAACAAAATACCAACATTTCAAAATAAGATTAAAACTATACACGATCATTTGACTCTTGCAATCGTTGTTCTATATGCTAAGAGTTTTTAGTTTTTTCAATGATGACCATGTAATGACGCTTGTCTGAACACTAAAAAAAATTTTGTCATACAGTGACACGTAAAATAAAATTAAAAAAAAAAAAAAAAAAAAATCATGAAAGTGGAAAATGATCTAAAGTGTAGCACGTTGAGTAGACGTGGACCGAGAGACAGAAAGTGTGATGATATGATCTTCTAATGGATCTCGCAAGACGAACTTGTATACTATCTCAAATTTTGTCTTGATATGGCTCTCATCCGCGATAATATCTCATGTCGAAAGCCTCGTCATGCAACAA
>LBNU01006457.1:0-130947 GCA_014162995.1 Artemisia annua | reverse complement strand
TGATTGAACCTATCAAAATGAAGTATAATCTAGCTATTAATGACCACTTTATTTTGTCATGGTTAACCGGGTACTATCTTGGCTAAATGGGTTTAGATTATGTGTAGATTAATGGCCGATTTTAATTCTCATAATTTCCATTAAATTAGCCATGAAGACTCCTATTTAAAGAGAATATGTGGCATGAAGAGACACACAGAAACAAAAACACTAAGAAATACGCAAGGTTATTATGGCCTAAATTCAGATAACGAAACAGTTGGTCTTATCCCAAGTGTAGATATTCGTGATACCCAGGCATTAGGGTCGAATAGTTTACTTTGGAAAGTGATAACACGATTCCAAGTGATATCCGGTAACCTTAATTGGTACGTAGTTAGGCTATTGATTATCTTACCCTGTTCTGGGCTCATAACCTCCAACAAACCATGATAAATATAGTTGTTCTTGTTTATGATTCTGCTTTTTTGTTTGCGATTACGCATTCATCATTAACGCCATATTAATTTTGATCAATATAAGTGTATAAACAAACAAGATCCTGATTAAATTTTTGGTTAAAGGTCGCTGACGACACGCGACAAACTTGTAGACAAATTATATGAGAAAGAAAATAAAAAAGGTACAACAGCATTTCCCAATGAATACTAAATTATTTTCAACTTTGTCGGTGGTCAATAAATTAACTTGCATGCCAACCGGCATTAATATCGTACTCTCTTAAACCAAATAAAAACATCAAACAAAACAACTGGATTTTACGTTCTTGGTTATTTTATTGAAAAAAAAAACTAATAGAAGTAAAATATACGCATAACCTTTACATCTGAGCTAATACGATTTTTATAACGCCAACTATAAACATAACAAGAAACACGACACCATAGCAATAAACTTTTCATATACCAAACCTTGAAGAATTATTAGAATCATGAAATTATGATAAATTTATAAAACATCATATCAAGTTGCCCACCAACTTAGATGTTGTGATTTCAAAGCTTTGCTGAAGGCATTTTTTGTTAGGTATATTTTGAGATAAGTGGTACACGGCTACACGCTATGAAAAAAATTTGCCGTTAAAAAAATAATAATTTAAAAAAAATACTTTATAGTTTTATGAAACGAAATATGCAATTATAATGAAAAAGAAAGGAACAAAGTATTGTCATAATCTCGAAACAATGTCACTTTTCCTATCAAACCATTTCCAAACATAGATGCATTTTTGTCTGGAATTTTTATTTATTTTTAGTATAGTTTGTTTAGATGTTGCTATCATCATTTTATGGTTGTTTCAGTACTTGTATGTTGTATGATGGTTGCCTCATGGATCACTTATAAGTAGTTAACCATAAGTATTGTAATAATATATCCTTCGAATAATAAGCTTATAACTTTTCCTAATTCCTAATGCCTCATGAATTCATAGTCGATAAATGTAATATGCTTTTAGTAACTTAGTGTCATGATTTCATTTTCCACTCATACACTGTATAATAGCAAATCATTAGGTACAACGAAAGCAAGTTTCAAGTGTAATGATGATAATTAATTCAGACATTACTCGATTATTATATGTAAACTCTCCTATCATATAGTCATAATTTTCTTTTACAAGAATAGTATAGTAACATGGGTTGCTTTCTTCCTACCTTCGTTTTGTTCTTATTAATAAACAAATGAGCTAGAATCCAACCTTCAAAACCAACCCGCAATAACATAACATGCTACTACTAAAGTCATGTCGACAAGACATTGTCTCACACTTTCACTGTGTGTAAGATAATAAAGTCTTAAACACATATAGTCACCACTATACTAGATCCACTTCTTTTCCTCTTTTTCAGTTTCATATCTGACACCAAAAATCACATATAACCAACACCAGTCTTTTCAACTAGACCAAATATGTCTATGCACGCAAAGACAGATTCTGAGGTGACGAGTTTAACAGCTTCGTCACCTCAGAGGTCACCACGACGGCCTGTGTACTATGTACAGAGTCCGTCACGTGAAAGTGACTCTCATGATGGTGAAAAGACTACTAATTCTTTTCACTCGACGCCAGTCCTGAGCCCTAGTGGCTCACCTGGTCGTCAGTCTAGGAATTCTTCATCTACTAGATATTCCGGGTCGCTTCGACCTGGATCTAGGAAAGGAAGTCAACATCAACATCATAGGAAAGGTGAAAAGGGATTTGATGCTATTGAGGAAGAAGGATTGTACGATGAAGATGGTCGTAAGCCGATTCCTCGTCGATGTTATTTTCTAGCGTTTGTTGTTGGATTCTTTGTTTTGTTTACGTTTTTCGCTCTTGTTTTGTGGGGTGCTGCTAGACCTCAAAAGCCCGTTATCACCATGAGGGTATCTCTTATTATGCTTATCTTTTTACTGTTAGATTACTTTTCTAGTCAATCTGTTCTAATACAAAAATTGGGGTAAAAAATTTAGTCTATTTTTCACTTTTGATCTAGTTGATTGGATAAATTTAATAAGGAATGTACATTTTTGGCACTTATTAGTGTCCTTTTAATATAGACTAATTAAAGATGTGAATATGTGGTTTATGCAGAGTATTGCATTTGATCAATTTGTAGTGAATGCTGGGGCAGATGCATCTGGAGTTGCCACTGAGATGGTGACATTAAACGCCACGATCAAATTCAATTTTCGTAATCGTGGTACTTTCTTTGGGGTTCATGTGTCATCCACAACAGTTGATCTCGCATACACTGAACTCACCTTAGCCAGCGGATCGGTAAGTAAAAAATAAAAATCTACACTCAAAATCCTAATAGTTCAGTTTTAGTTACATTTCAATGTTACTCAAACTTGTATAAAATCAAACAAGTATTTGACCTTAGTATGATAATTTAGTTAGGTCCATTGAGCTAAAGCCTTATTGTTAATTTAATGCAGATCAAGAAATTTTATCAAAAAAGAAAAGGTCACAGACTCGTGAGCGTCAATGTACGAGGTGTTGGTGTCCCCTTATACGGAGGAGGTGTAAATTGGAGTAGCGAAAGGGGTAAACTAACTGCACCTGTACCATTGAACCTAAATTTCACGGTTAAAGCCAAGGCTTACGTGCTAGGAAAATTGGTCAAACCAAGGTTCAACAAAAAAGTGTCGTGTGCCATTGTTTATAAACCAACCAAAGTTATCAACACGCCGATTTCTCTCAAGAACTCGTGCACAGTTCAGTAAGTTGGGAAAGTTGCACGTATAAATGTTATGGAAATTGGTATTTCAGCTCATTCAGGCATGAACATTTACAGTTGGTGACAAAATTGCAAAATGTACCTATGACAGTTTTGTTGTTTATTTTTGTACTACACACAGAAAGGTTAAAAAGTAAAAATCAAATGGGCAATGAGCATCAGAAGGTGATCTAGTTGGCGTGAAACAGGGTCGGTGACCTTTGGAGAGTATTTTATTATGCAATGGTGTAACCATGTACAATATTCTAAGTTTTTTTTTTTTTTTATTAATATTTGGTGTTTATGGGATTATTTATATTTATAAATTTATTTTTTTGGATCGTCTGTTGGTGCTATATGATTGTTTTGGATTTACGTGTCGATATCTAGAACAAAGTCCATGGGTGTGCCGACAATGACATGCTCCTTTACAGAGTAAAACACACATGTTTTCTAGGCTGTAACTAGCAAATATAAACACTGTAGCACATTTTGGCTCATTAAGTATCGGGGTTTTTGGTATCGGTCTCCAGAGTGTCACATGTCACAAAACCTGTACCCAAATTATGAAAGTACTTGCGGTCCATGTAGCACTAGCGCGCCCTTATAACCAAGCAAACTTTTCAAGCATTAGATGCGTTGACTATTGTACTTATCGTCATTGGCGGAACTTGAAGGTTTTGGTTGGGGGGCCAAAAATCATTGAAGCATTAAAACCTGTAACTAATTGCTTGAAGCATTATTACCCAACTTTCTACGGAGCATTCGCCTTATATCAATGCTATTATTATACCTCAAAATAAAATGTGCTAACTAAACAGTAGAGCAAACATAGTACTCCGTAATTGACTCTTTTTAAATTTCCACAATATTAAACAGTTAGATACTTGCCTTTTGATTTTCAAAGCCGAAGAGTTCAGATGTAGTCAAGCTATCCTCTTATATTATACCTCAAAGAGTTGTGAAAGATACTATCTTTTCTTTTTATATCTTGTCGCTTTTCTAAATATTCATACACAGACTCTTAATGAAACAAACTTTTGGGTTGGGAGGGGGGCATAACCCTTCCGGCCCCCATTATGTTCCACCCTTACTTATCGTGCAATTGTAAGATGTCTCGTATAGTTATATTTAACCATCTCATAGTTATTCTTAGTCTATATTGGTTCCATCACTTGTCACCATACCACATAAGTGTGTCGCCTGATTCTTTTTGCAACATGTCAAAAAGAACATTCTTACAATTACAATTTTTTTTAGTGCAGTTATAATTAAAATATGATATAAAGTGTAGGCTACACACATCTCGTTTTGTTTAGAGTAAACTCTAAAATACATCTCTCTTGTTTGCTAAAGTTTACAGTTTACATCATTTTTAGATAAGTTGGGTTATCTACATTCCTCTGTCAACAAAAGTTAGACAATATATATCCTTAAGTACGAACGATGCAAACGTGTTTCCGTTATCTGCTAACATGAGTCAAATATGAGGGGCATTTTCATTTTTCTGCTTGTAACATGGATGTATAAGCAAAAAGACGAAAACACTCCTTAGAGATTTATATTATCTAACATTTGTTGATGAATGGATGTAAATGGCTAACTTATCTGACATGATGTAAATTATAAAATGTGGCAAACCATATGGATATATCAATTTTGGAGTTGACTCTTTCGTATATCTTCTACTCTTCTAGCACTCTAAACCACCTTTCCTAATGAAGCCATGAAGGTCCAGATACAGGCCAACGTTTGTAGCTGAAATTTTTTGATCCGTGGAGTTAATGGGCCTGGTTCTCATGCTATCATAGTATCATCGAACTAGGGGTGTTCATGGGTCGGGTAATAAACCGAATAAACCGAAAACCGAACCGAACCGAAAAAACCGAACCGAACACATAACCGAACCGAACTTGTTAAAACCGAACCGAACCGAATTAAAAATTCGGTTTTCGGTTTGGATATGGGTTTGGCTATCTCAACCGAAAACCAAACCGAAAACCGAATTTATATAAATATATATATATTTTTATATATTTATATTATTTTATATATAAAAAATATCCATTAAAATTTTATACTAATATATTAAACACTTTTTTATGAACCCAATTACGAAACCGAACTCTTTTAGAGTATGTTTTACAAGAATGAACCGTTTTTACTTATTTTACGAGAATAACCACTATATGTCACTCTCAACTATGTCACTATCAAGGACCACTTAAAAGCAATAGAAACTCGCCTAAGGCCTCGCTAGTACACCTCGCTTGGGACTTGTTGGACCACTTATGTAATCCGTTGGTATTTTTTTTGTTTTGTTTGTGCACCACCAATAAAAGACTTCATCACCACACCCAAATCCCAACCCCCTTTTTCTGTAAATGCCCCATTTTTAACTCTTTTGCTTTAGAACATGAATTTTTAACTCTTATAAGCAAAGCCCAAGACAAAAAGTTTCAACTCTTTGTTTAATTTGCATGGATACTTTTATGTTCCAATTAAAATCTTTGGATATATGATAACTAGTAGTATAAATATTCCGGTTGCATTGTGCAGAAAGTTTTCTTATTATATATCCAACCCATCCATAGGTTTCCCCGTTTCATCATTACTCTAAATAGAACGTTTTGCACATAAGGTTTATCAGAACCTCGCCCAGAACCTCGCCCAGAACCTCGCCCAAAACCTCGCCCAGAACCTCGCCCAGACCTCGCCCAGAACCTCGCCCAGACCTCGCCCAGACCTCGCCCAGAACCTCGCCCAGACCTCGCACTAGAAACTTGCCTCGCCATCGACCTCGCCCTAGTAACTTTACCTCGCTTGATTTGGACCAGACTCAACTCCACCTCGCGTTTAAACCTCGCATACAGATCGCTTAAACCCTCACCTCGCCTAAACATCGCCTACACCTCGCCCAGGTTTTAAATGTAAGGTACACCTCGCCTACACCTCGCGCTATTACATCTCTAGTAGATCTAACGGTTACAAAGTTATTTACTAGTAGATCTAACGGATAATATAAAAAAGTTCATTCTGGATAATTTTGTGAGCGAGGTTTATTCTCGATAACTAGTAACAGAAAAAGTTCATTTAAGTAATTTACTCTTTTTTATGCTTGAAATATTTTTTTTTTTGCCAAAAATATATATAATTAAATAAATAAAAAATATAAATAGTGTAATTCAAGTACAAATTTCGGTTTTCGGTTTTGACCCATAACCGAACCGAACTTCGGTTCGGTTCGGTTTTCGGTTATGACCCAAAAAAATTTTTTTAACCGAACAACCCGAACCGAATAAACCGATTAACCGAGAACCGAACCGATGAACACCCTACATCAAACACCAAATTTTATGCACCGACCGATGTTAAATTTTTTGGACTTTTTGCAGTATTACATGCATATCAATTTACACACATGTGACATGTTAGCTTTTGTAAGTTTTAATGTATAAATAAAGTCACTGTCCGTAAACAAGATGGTCCATTTTGTTGCATAATATATTCTTCTTCCTTATTACGGAATACTCGTATAGTTTTTCGTCACATTTAGATGGTACAAGTAGTTTCCCTCAAACATATTCGATCAATATCGTTATTTGATCACACTAACAACACCACACTTTATAATTAAATAACAGTGACCTTTAATTTAAAATATCTAGTATGACATGCACATAACAATATATCCTAATTTCAAATAAGATTTTCAGTCCTGTGTGAAAATTTGAATGAATGCACCATCCACTTCTAAATCATACTATGTAATTCTTTATCATGTTCATAACGAAAGATGCGTCTCTTGACCATGTTCAGAATCAAAGCTGTTTGACAAATAATTTTCGGTCTTGTTGTAAATTAAACATCAATTATTCCATAAACTAATAATGCTACCTAACACCAAAATCAGACTCACGTATTATCTGTTAACCATCAGAAAAACATGCGAGATTACTAAGGGATTACGACTTTATTCGTTGACCCTTTGTGAAATTTATTCAACAAACTCACTTAACTTCAAGCAAACATCAATGTTTTTTTTTAACAATATCATTCTTCTTTTTTGAAGGATAAGCAATGTATTAATACGTTATCACCATATACTATTTTGAATATAGTACGTGTTACTGTTAAATTCATATAATAAGATGACTAGAGTTACTAGACCAGCCAAACTTGAACCAGAAACAATTATATGCTGCAAGTGCATTTTGATAGAAATGGTTTTAAAATACCAACTCTGAATTCATACACCACCAGTTATTGTGCATTAGTTATTTAGTTAAAGGATTAGCAAGTGTTTTCTGGGCACTGTTTTATATTTTTAAACAAGAAAACTTTATGTTCATTAAAGTAAAAATAACATTTAATTAAGGTATTTTTTCAGTTTGATTAATGTGTATTAAATGCATTTTCTAATCAAAAGAGAAAATTTTTGTTTGATTAATACATTTTAACCCGTGACTTGAAGACACTCATTCGACAAAACCTTTAGTTAAAAGTTATTTTGTATATATCATCTCAATTTTAATTATTTTAAAATGATAAATGATACATTTGTTTTCCTTAATTAACACTAGTATCACTTATGTGGTGGATTCACAACCACCATCTTGATCCATTTCGCTACATGACTTTTTTTTGGTAATTATTATTATTACTTTCATTTTTACATTAAAATGAGCATACATATCTTTTCTTTCTTATCCATGAAATTTAACCTTAACAAAATTTATATTGACAAAAATAGTGATGGATACAAAAATCTTCAAACCTTTGACAAGAAAACATTCTTGGATGATATATATTCATCTAAAGATATTGCTAACCTAGGATAAGATCATAAGAAGTTGGCTTAAACCGCCATGAGAGTTACCACAACTATATAGCATAAAATTCCTCTTCCAAAATATTACGCTTGATCCACATTCCTTTTTGTAATATGAAAAGTATTTAATTAATTTTCGGATATAGAACTAAAGAGTAAGGATCCAGTGAGAAGAAAACTTAAAATGAGAAGGATGAGAAATAACTATAATCACACATTTGGGATGCATTGACTTGATTTAGATGCATATCTAATCATTTAGATACATCCCAATTAGTTTCGAAAGTGATTTTGAAGTGAAAACGATACAAAGTAGTACTAACAACAAATTTGACCTGCAGAGGACGAAAAATACATAGGATTCGTCTAACTTGATGAAATGCATCTAATATATGTATATGCATCTAATTTTTTGCTAGAATATATATTATGGTGTATCTAAAAGATTAGGGATGCATCTAATTTAAGTCGATGCATCTCTAATGTGTGGTTATTGTTATTTCTCATTCTTCTCATTTTAAAATTTCTTCTCATTTGATCCTAAGTCTAGAACTAAATAATAACTTAATAACCGACAATTATTAGATGGAATAACTTATCTTTGCTTCAAACCCAAGTTACATCTCTCACTTTTCAGTTTTCACACCGAGCTCGAATTAAATCTTTTTATTAGTTCAGAAAGAATCTTTACATTATCTACGTCGGACAATACATACAGTACTATCTTTTCCTTTAGTAAAGTGCATCTCCATCACCATATTCTATCCATTATCAATCATACTATAGATACATTAATTTGACATGTAAATCTCATATTTTTATTTCAAAACTTCATGTTTAAGTATTAATTAAATGTTTCATGACACATGTTTTGCAACTATAGTATGGAACATATAAGTTAACGTTTGTAATTTTTAAGCAAACTATGATAACTGTATACGGTATACCGTCTCATGATAACAAGGTCAATGATAATGAGTAAAAACTACAAAAGTTTAAAGAAGCAATAAACTATAATGCAAAAACAAACATAGTTCTAGACAAATAGTGTCTTTCATTAAGAATTATGAGGTCATAGAACCATCAAAATCATTACTATCTACATCCCCAGTATTTACATCTTGATCAAAAATTTCATACCCAAAATAAAAAAAATCCCCAATCCCAATTTCCTAATAATCATCACTAAAATCCCTATCCTCATCTAACTGTAATCCAACCGCTTTCATCGAACCAACTTGGTCTTTCTCCCACCGTCGTTGCCAACTGCCGCAATCTATCTTCTGGCAAGACACGTGTCACTCCCGCAATCCAGCAATCTGATTCCGGAGTGACCGGAACAGATTGGTCCATTTCCCAATCAGGAAAATCAAACGGGTCCCTCGGGGACACTGACGTGGCACAATCCTCACCTTTCACAAACGGATGATCTAAAAGCATCTCAGCCGTCCATCTTTTACTAGGATCTTTCACAAAACATTTCCCTAAAAAATCTTTTCCCGCGTCGGATAAACCCCCGGGAATCTCCGGGGTTTCCGCGCCAACTCCGATTTTCATCAAAAGGCTGCTGACGTCAGCACATGTCCACGCTGGCAACCCAGAAACCATCTCAGAAACCAAACACCCAACTGCCCATATATCAGAGGCAGGTTCTTGTACACCCCCAACAACCGTCTCAGGAGCCAAATATAACGGCGTACCTCGTACCTCGTACTCGCAGGTTGCTTTCTTCTCCTCCACTTTTTTCGCTAGCCCGAAATCCGCAATCTTCACCACACCCCCGTCAAACACCAACACATTCTGTAACTTAACATCACAATGCACAAACCCTTTATCATGTACAAACTTTATCCCTTTCAACACCGACTTTAAATACTTTCTCACATCACATTCCACCATCTTTAGTCCATTCTTAACTCTCTCAGCCAAAGACCCTCCACAAGCATACTCCAACACAACATTATACAGCTTTTCGCCTTTTTCGACCGTGTAACTATCGCCATAACACTTAACAATCTCTGGACAATCTTTAAGCTCTTCGTAAACCATGCGCTCTTTAGCTAAAGAAGCCATATGTGACACCCCACATGACTTGACCGCTACTATTGATGGTAAATTGCATGAATTCTTGCTGCTAGCAGTTTTTGCTAAGCTGACTTTTGCGAAGCTTCCATGGCCGATTGTTTGACCTCTGAGAAACTCGATTGATGGGTTTGTTATCTTTAGTCTTTTGGCTTGATGGTGATCGATTTCTTGATCCATGAACTTTTTTTTCTTTTCTTTTTGTTAAGGGACAAGTTTGTCGAATTAGGGAGGAATAAATGTAGGAATATAATGGGGGTATATATATAGGATGTAAATATAAAATATGTAATATATGGAAATATTAAAAATTGAATATTTTAAAATTTGGAAAGAAAAAGAGCGCGTGATACTTAAGGATATTTATTGAAAACGTGGTCCATATGATTTTTCCGCGCTTTAATATTACGGAGTATATTGTTTTNGATTTTATTTGGGGCAAAGGATGATATTTTATTCTTATATAATTATAGAAATATCTCAAATAAATTTGGTGTGTGATTTTTTCGAATCAAAAGTTTTATTAGCATTAGAGATTAAGTTAAATCTCTAAAAATATTTTACAAAGTTAGTTGGGATGATAAGAGAGATTGGATACAGAAGTTGGTTAAATATTATCTATGTAGAAAAAGTGAACTTAGAGAAAATATATATTTTTAGTACAAAATATGCATATAAAATATATATTAAGAGTTAATTGCAAAAATCGTCAACATTGTTTGGTCACTTTGCGGGTTCAATCTTTTGCATTTTTGAAAGTTCGGCAGGACCTGTGAAAACTTCTTTTGTGCAGTATAATTGTCGTATCTGTGGCTAGAGTTATTAAGTTGCATATGTTTTATGGCAATGAGATAATTGCACAAGAAAGTATCTCACAAGACTGCGTCTGACTTTTGAATTTGTAAGAATTACGCGGCAATTTGACCAAACAACATTTAACGGTTTTTGCAGTTTAATCTATTTTCAGCTTTAATTCTCTTGATTTTAATTGTATGGTGTGAAATATTGTAAATCGAATTTAGAAATTAATTAACAGATTATGGTGGCATTAATTGATTAGTTAATACAAGAGCATGGTTCAAAGTATCTTTCACGGGATCTATAAGGAAATATTTCCTATTTGTGTCTTTAAATACTTATCACATTTTTTAAAATTAATACTACTTGGTATTCTGTTTTTATGTTTTGATGCCAGATTGTTTTTTCTTGATCTCGTACAGAAGTGGAAATTCAATACAAAATGTTCAATGCTGTTTCATTAGGACTGGCCTATTCATTATCGAGTTACTTTATGGGTATTTTGCGTAGTTTACTCGCGCCCATGAGTAATTAATTATCATAATAGTACGAAGTTAAAATTTTTGCGCCCTACTTCTTATGGAAGGTAAAAAGTTTATACGTCGCGCTATTGTATTTGAAGTATTACTTAAAATTATTTTATTTATTGATTGATTTGGCTAGGTTTAAGCATAGTCGGAAGGAACGCGAGACCTACATGCACACCTTGTTGGTTTTCCCAAATCTATCGGGGAGCACCTCAAAGGTTGTGAACTAATTATGTTCTGTGTGTTTGTTGTTAAACATGTATCATACTTTTGGTTTTATGTTTTGCACATTACTTTAAGGGCATTGTCCTTCTTTTTGTTATGTTATTGTCGAACACAAAGCAAACACCTTTGCGATTAGATAGAGTCATCCCAATTATTACAAATACGTAAATCAAAGGAAAATTAAACACAATGTGAACAGAATTAATAAATAGCTTAAATGTGACAATTACTAGTGTCATAACGTGATATTAATCTTGATAAAGAATATACCATAATTGTTTCAAGGGTGAGAATGTTACGTAACTCTTTCTTTGATCATATGTCGATAAATTGGATGCTTCTTCTTAAATATCGACAAGGATAGGATAACAAATAATAACCCATCCAACACAACCATCTTTTTCCAAAGTATTGGACACCATTTACATTACAGTACCCAACGAATTGGATGTGTATTTGATAACATAAAAATTGACACATCAGTTACGTTTTAAATGACCTTAAATACGTGTTTGACGTTGCATTTGTAACAAAAAAGCATTAGGAAAATGATTTGGAGGCCTAAAAATATAACTAATTGTATGCCTACATAGATGTGACAATAAATTATTAAATTAGAATTAGGTCCTTATGATGTCACCAGCTGGATGATGACACATAGGTTTAAGCATGTAATTAAACATACAAGTTAGGCATGCGAGTCAATGCTCAAAACATGTCAGATAAAAATGAAACTTATGAAAAGACCTAGTAAACACTTCTAACCACTTACACGCGAGTATAACTGTATAAGAAGAAAATAAACACTTGTGATCACTTACGAGTATTTTATATGGTACGTCTTTATACTTGCAAATTAAAACGACTAACAAAACTAGTAAATGTGGAGTGAACTATCAACTACCGTGTAACATTCCATCCCATCGATGTTACGTAGTTAAGTTGATTCTTTTGACAGTTTAAAGTCCATCTTAATCCAATTACGGGTAATTGGTTAGGGGGTCTAATCACATAACAATATTGTACTAACACAAATTATACACGAACATCCAAAATACTTCAAGGCTATAGATACCAAATACAAATTAATCAGACAAGTTCAGAATCTAAATTAAAATATATACACTTTTAAAAACTTATAAAAATCAAGTTTGAATCGAAGAACAAAAATACTACCATCAAGTATTCGACTACGTACATAAAAACAAAAATGGAAAGTAGATATTATCGTATAGAGTATTACGTTACAGGATTAGTAAGTTTTATAAAAAAAATTATCAAGGATATAAAGATGCTTAAAAACTATATACAATACTTCATTTTAAACAATATATGAAGTTATTAACGATTACCACTAGAGGCGATTTTGGCGACTCCTTCTACTAACCCTATTCAAATTCATTCTTATTCGATCTCTGATCTATACAATAACAATTCTGGTTTCTTGGGTTCTGATTCTCTTTGATCATTACCTTGAATCGAGTCTTGCTTCTGCTTGTTTAGTGATCGTTTAGGTTTTTTATTTGTTAGGGTTTCGGTTTTTCCTATAATCGCTATTTAGGGCTTAAGTCGATTCTGATTTGAATTGTATTCTCAATCATTCCCAATCTATCGACTGACGTATCATGGGTTAAGCTTATGTTCATCAGCGTTTATAAACCCTAGTTTTTGATGGGGTTTACTCGTTTGGAATAGGAGATTCCTTGTTATCTTTGCGTACTGCTTGTCTGTTTGGTTTTTAGGGTTTCGTGGTATGGAGAAATTGGGAGAGTCGAATACTATTAAGTTGCGTACTGAGGAGAATATGGAGGAAAAGAGTAATGAACTGTTAAGTCCAGTTGCAGCAGCGAACTCATTGGCTTATGTGACCATGAGGAGAAAAGATGCTAGGAGTTTGCGTAACTATGAATCTGATGCTAACGTTGCGCAAGAAGAATTGGATAAAACGCATGCTAATGTACATGATGATGATGTTGGTCAGGTTAGGGTATCGAGCATGGAGGGAAGTAACGTGAAAGCTTCAAGTGATAATGTGGTACCTACGGACTCGCTGCCGGTGGGCTCTACTGTTGATGCTCCTAGTAAAGGGTCGACTAATGCCACTTCTATCAAAAGTTATCATGATTTTATTGAATTGGTGTTTGGTGTATCGCTCAAATCATCCTTAGATATTGATTTATTCCTTAAGGATATGGAAGCTGGCAAATATCCGATATGGGATAATTTGGATAGTGAGACTCGTCCAAATGTGCATGACGCTTTACGTGGTTTGCTCGAGGTTTATGAGATTGCTAGGAAAGCTAATGAAACAACTTCTAATTCTGATGAGAGTGTCAAAGATGCAACATCTATTCCTAATTATACTTCTAGTTCTTTGGCTGCTGATTCAGTTTGTGAAGGTGTTAATGTTTCTATTCCACGTAAAGTGGTCGAAAAGGTTAGTGCACGTCTTGAACACACCCTTTATGGCTACTTTATTGGTAATAGGATGGCGTTTCCAGTGGTTGAATACTATGTTAGAAATAATTGGGCTAAATATGGTTTGAAAAAGATTATGATGAATGCAAAAGGTTTTTTCTTTTTTAAATTCGATACTCAGGCTGGTTTAGAAGCTGTTTTGGAAGATGGCCCTTGGATGATTCGCAAATCTCCGATAATTCTCAAGAAATGGTCAATTGATACTCATTTATGTAAGGAAGAGCTGACTCGTATTCCGGTATGGGTTAAGTTACATGATGTGCCTCTTCAAGTTTTTGAAGAGGATGGTATTAGCTTGATTGCTTCATTTATTGGCAAACCTATTATGCTTGATTCGTACACAAGCTCTATGTGTAAGGATTCTTGGGGTAGAAGTAGTTTTGCTCGGTGCTTAATTGAGGTTTGTTCTGAGGATGAGCTCGTAGATGTTATTACTATTGGTATCCCCTCTCTTTTAGGGGATGAGTTTACTAAAGAAACTATCCGAGTTGAGTATGAATGGAGGCCTCCCAGGTGTACTTTATGTAAGATTTTTGGGCATATCCATGATCATTGTCCTAAAACAGTGATTAGTCCTCCTGTTGTTACTACTTCAACTGTCGCTAAGCCTTATACTATGCCTCCTAATGATGGTTTCCAAACGGTGAGTCATAAGAAGAAGAAAGGTAAAGCCCAGTCTGGAAACGGGAGTCGGGTTGGTACTTCAGTCAAACAGAATTTCAGGTATGAGCCAAAGAAGACTACCAGTGAACCTAAAAAGGGAGCTACTACTAGGAATAATGTGCCTACATCGTCATCTATGTTGCAGTCTAAAGGTATACCCCATAAGGAAGGTGGAATTGCTACGTCAAATCCATATGCTGCTTTGGCTACTGATGATGACGGTGTTGAAGATTGTGTTGAAAACCGGTTTGATGAATCAGCTAATTTATTTCCTAACTCTAAGACAGGTGGAAGTTCATCATTCACAGCAGCTGCTGGTTAGCTTGTTTTTGTTTAGATTCATGTTCTAGGTTCATTTTTGATTCTAGAGTTGTTTAGAGCTTTTGGCATGTCATAAGCTCTAGGCTATTTGTTTATCAAGCTGTTTTCGCTTGAGGTTAATGTGGTACTTCAGCCACATTCCATATGTACTTAAACGTTTTTGGTTTTAATATTATTTACCAGGGTGCAGGATTACTCCCCTTTACCAAAAAAAAAAAACGATTACCACTAGGAAAAATAAAGTACACGTCATTATATATACTATCTTTTTTCGTTAAAAGGATTACATCCGATAAAATATTGTTATTCTAAAAAAACAATTAAGTAAAAAGAGTGTGGATGAATCCCACACATCGGCCTAAAAAGACAAACCAAACGCGCCTACAGTGCTTAATACATTAAATAGCATAAGAAATGACATGCAATACTTATGCAAAATAAAACAAACACCTATCTAATTTGACCACAAATAATAATGTCATATGCGTTAGCATACTTCGTATGGGCACTAGTCAAACATAGAGTCATCAAAGGTATCATCATCATAAGGGTCTTGATCATTGGTGTCTTCCTTCAATTACTCATATAAGCTCTTCATGCCCGCTCAACAACCATTTTTAGCACAAAAAAATGCCATATAACTAGTAGTTTCATTGTAGTCCTCATGAACTTAATCATCATAATCATCACTATCACTATCCGAAATAACCAAATTCTCAATCTTAGAAAGCGGATTACCTACCTTTTTTCTATCTTTAACCATGTCAGGTGTGCTATTTGAAATAACAGAAGGAGCAACATTGGACGAACTAAAGGTGCTTTCATTGTTTCCCACGTGTCCCATATTAGCCTCCTTTTACATAGGAAGCGACTTTCCATCATCTCCCAGAAGCACTAGCTTCCCCTAAATTATTTGACTTTCTAGATTATTAATCTTTTTAACGAGAGATGTAGTACTTGGATTGCCAAATGAATCAATAGTTGCACTCGCCTATTTATCCATTTTCCCAATTCCATTATCAAAGTCCCAATATTTACTATTCGAAGTAAAGGATTGTTCAATAACAGGCGAAATAGTATCACTACTTGATTTAACATTATCCATTATTATATCATCTATCTTTTTAAGAGCATCAAAAGTATTCGAGGTATTTAACACATTACCAGCCTTCGTAGGTTGTTTGAAAGTAGAGGCCACATTGATGTTATCATTTTGACTTGACGCCTTTTTAGTAGATTATTGTTTAACGACCTGCCTATACTCCACTATCTTGTTCTTAGATACCCTAAAAACCTGCTTATAGTGGAATCTTTTTCCGCTTGACAGTAGTAAACCCATCATTCAACACCTCCTTAGTATCACCCGAAGTCGGACCTTTGCCTTTTCCAACCGCATTTACTACACGTTTAGGTGTAGTTTTGGGACACATCAAGGAGGTTCTCATTCATATTTGATACGAATAGTTTCCTTCGTATATCCACTTCTCTTTAATTTAGGAACAACCTAGAGTATCACGAAATTCATTAGATGCATTAACTTCAATCAAAGCTCTAGCATAGCTACTCCTACCCCACGATTCCAAGCACATTTTATTATTATACGAGTCAAAAAGCATAGGACTAGCAATCTTTGAAGCAATTAAGCTCAACCCATCCGAAGTGTAAGAAACCAAAGGAACATCATGGAATTTCACGCAAACTGGAACACAAGACAAATCGTCTTTTAAAAGACTTATGTCAGGCGACCACTTGTTAAGAAAAATTGGAATTCGACAAATCATCCATGGACCTTCCCGTAAAACAGATTCTGCACCCTGTATAGACGAGAACTTGAAAAAGAAGAATCTATTTGCGTTCATCGTAACTTTCTCAATTACATACTTTACCCAATTATTACGCACAAACCATTCAACTAGGGGAAACGCAAGTCTTTTACCAATAAAATACTCATATAGCAAATTTTTTAACCTCTCGTTCACCCTCTTGAACCGACTCAATAGGTAGACCTACAGCAAAATTAGCATCCTTAGGAATGTTGTCTTCAATTTTACGAAAGTTAACTTTATTCAAAGATGTCGGGTTCACCTTATTTGCATAACTACTTTCATTAATTTTTGACGTACCCGTATCACACTTAGATGGGATTTCGCTTGTAACCATAACAGGAGTATCAACATATATAGATGTGCCACCAGCTTTGTTTTTACCTGTGTCAATACCATCATTACTCGTCACACCACGAAGTGCCTTACCAAAACTCGTACACGCAGCTTTGGTAATCGAATCCAAAATACAATCAACCTTATTTGTACCAATTTCAACCCCACCATTACCATCAGCAGCAGCCACACTCATGTTATGTGACTTACTATTATCTTCATTCAATGAATTATCACACGTAGCAACACCAATTGTACCCGTATCATTAACAGCACCAACAACGACAGGAAGAGTAGCAATATTAGGATCCTCTTGCACACTTTATCATTCACCACAGTAGCACCTATAGTCGAATCCCCATGCATATTATTGCCACTAGCGTCATCAATAGTAATTTCCCCATGCACATGCTTCTCCCTATTAACATCAAAATCTTTCGAGTGCGAACCTCCAGTCTCGACATTACCAACATCTTCAAGACTAATACCATCAGGATCCATACGACAACCACTTTTAGGTTTCAGAGGCTTGCCATCTGCGTCTAACACCCACTCTCTATATTGCGAACCCTAGAAGCCAATTCGTTCAGTTTTGGAAAACTAGTATTTAGGTAAAACGCACATAACTTTGAGAAGCAAACGAACCACCCAAGTTGTTATCTTTTTTTTTCTTCCTCCTTCCAACCCCACCAGAATCCAAACCAGATTTCATACTCTATTCAACCATAAACAGCCACAAGAATAAAACAAGAAGCAAATTAACGTCAACACTTCAAAACAAAAGCGAGTAAAACCCTAGTTTAAAACTAGGGTTTATGGAACTTTAATGAGCAATCTTTAAACCATGATAAATCTAATCGATACAACGAATGTTAATGATTGGGTAATAAATACAGGTAACTAAAACCGATTAACTATAAACCCTAAGCAGCGATTAATGTTATGAATAAGATTTAGCTTTTTAATGTCATGAATAAAATGGGAGCAAAAGTTCAACTGATTACCATATTAAAATACGTAACATTATTTTTCATTCTCATTATATATATCTTGCTATGTATCGTGGCTAACCCGTGGATAATTAATGCTGTGTTCTAGAGAAAAAAAAAATGAATGAAAGTGAAAGAAAGAGGAAGTAAAGTAAGAGAGGGGAAGTAAAGTGACTTTCACCTAAAAAGTGGAATGAAAGTTTTATAACTAAAATATAACCACTTTACTTCACTTTACCTCACTTTACTTCTTAAAAAAAACTGGAGAACACAAACTTTCTCACTTTCACTTTACTTCCTTCCTTTTACTCAACTCGAGAACACAGTGTAAGTCTTTGTTAGTTAATTAACATTAGACATTACATAAAAAACGTGTTAGTTATAAATATCACTAAAACTCCACGTGTAAGGGATAACTTTCTTTGGTTGGCATATCCAAACTTGTGAGCTTAAACTTTAACATTATATGCGTCTAAGGTTATCAAAAGAAAAAGAAGATAAATAATGTATGATTTTGTCCTACGCTAGATGATTGGTTTTTGAAAGTATAAAGATCGGAAAGTTAAAGTTGATGATGGAGTATATGTATGATGTCATGGATAAGTAAAGCAGTCATGTACATTTATGGAAATATAAGATGCATGTAACATGGACAAATACCTACAAGTGTTCAAAAACGACCTCCAATAATATGCAAGAAGACTTTTGACGTATGCGTTTGAATCAATCTATGTACGAGCCATATAACAGAAAAATGGGGCAAGAAAGATATGTAAATTAGCAACCTAGTTTATTCACGTCAATTAAAAATTTACAAATTGACAAGATTGAAGAATGCATTAAACATCTAACTGATTGGAACAAATACACTATAAAGTTTGGAAATTAGCATGAGAAATATATTAAGTAGTACGAGTTATAAAGCATAGTTACAAAAAGCTCAAAATGAGCCGTATAGTAATGGTGCATTATCCGAATAATAAAAGTTACTAATAATGTTAATTTAGATATGTATTAAAACAGTGGAAATAAGAATGCATTGCATAAGAAAAACAGCTGAACACCACATTTTAGACAACAAATATTATGTAACGAGAGAGCATGTTATATAAATTTCGATATCAAAACTGTTTGTACGTGCGAGATTATAAGCTAGTCACATATAAAATAATACTATATATATGAGATAGACATGTAATGTAAGTTGTAAGAATTTTTCGTTAAAAAGATCAAGAAAAAAACAAAAGAGTACATGCAAGTGCAAGTCAATAATTTCCACTTACAAAAGAATATGAGGTCGATCAAATTATTAATCGTTATCTGAATTCATTGCTTTTTCTCATACTCTTCTTACATCATCTTCTATTTTATGGTACATTTAAGAGCCCCATACCATGGTGAGCTAGAGAAGTATATACTATTATCCGACTCAAATTCATTACTTTGGATAACAAGTAAACTTTTTTCTTTCAAAAGACATACTCGTATAAATGTAGGCGTTTTCTTTAGTATGGCCAAATTATTGGAGTACCAACTTTAAATTATAGTATGCAACTTGTACTAGAATAGTGATAGGTGCACATTATCCAAATTTGAAAAAATTATTTGGCATCTCCAAAACATATTTTTTCTTTGAGCCCATCAACATAATTGATACAGTTCATGACGTACAATTCACTAATCTCGAAAGGAATATTAACTTAACATAATACTATATATATAATCCTAAAACGAGCAAATATAAATACAAATGTATCATATAGATATCTCGTCCAACTAGGATCTTCATCTTTTTGTATGCTGTAATGGATTTTGACTAGATGTTTGATAATATTTTCTATTGTATCACTAGTATAAAATTAATCAATATATAATTAATCATATAGGGAGTAAGATTTAAATCATTTTATTCGGGTGACATGAAACGAATTAAACATAAAACTATGATTTCCCACATCTCATGACAACAAGTCATCCAAATCATGTTTTCATTTGTCAGTCTAATTTACGTACCACGTGTTCCCACGTTTAAGCCAGCATGCCGTTATTTCAATACTATATCACCCAACAATAATGTTGATAAATGTAAATATGATATCATACCATTCTAATTTGACAAAAATACAAGTGATATAACCATGTTCATAAATCGTTATTATAACTTTGGTGTGACACCAATACGTGGTTGCCGTTATAGTTTTGGCGTTGGTGAGGCAACGCTGACGCTAAAACTAGCGTGGGCATTCGTGTGTATATGTGTCGGGTGTGTTTGGTAATGACTCTAGTTTTACTGGTGTTAGTAAAATGTTACCAATGTTGCAACATTTTTTCGCAAAACCGGTGTTATGACAACTACTTTTTTTTTTTTTTTTTTTTTTTTTTTTTTTTTTTTTAAATTTTTTTTTTTTTNTTTTTTTTTTTTGAACAACATTTCATTACGAGAGTCTAGCAATAATTTGACATGAACTATTGCTTTTGAATTTTATTAACGTAGTCTACCTTATGTTTGGCTATATTTTTCTTATTGGGACAATTGACTAAATGTTACTAGAATCTGAAACTATGAAACACATGATAACATATAATACAATTAAATAAAATTGTTGATTCCATCTATAAAACTTACAAGGCATATCTTAACAAAATCGGCATAATATAAAAGCTCAGAAAATGACACTTCCTTTCACATGCCGAAGTCATGATACAAATACTATTTTGTTTCAAGTGTTGAGGAACATTGCCAACTACACAGATATGATAATCGATTAATATTTGCATGCATTTTTTTATAAGATTAAATATATTTTAAAAGCATAAATATCTTAGCAAATCTATTTGATGCAAACTCTACAACACATCGGTAAAATTTAAGTTAAAACTACTTCAGTGAAAAACTAATTCGGCAAATTTTTGCTTTTAAAATAAACATTGTGTTATGTGACAGTCGGCCAAACTATCGTTTGGTACAAATCGTTAGTACTGTGTTCTTAATATTAATATAAAAGAGAAAGGGAAAAAAATGAAAAGAAGTTGGAAAAAAAATTGTGTTCTCAAGATTTTTTTAGAAAAAAAAAAAAAAAAAAAAAAAAAAAAAAAAAAAAGTGAAAGGAAGATTTGAGGTTTTTTCACTCTAAAATCTTCGTCCCACTTTTGTGAGAAAGATAAAGGAAGAGAAGAGAAAAATATTTGATTCTCTTTCTTTCTTTTTTCCTATATCTCTTCTCTTCCTCTACAAAATTAACTCGAGAACATAGGTAGATGTAGTTGTAACTTTATTTGTAAAAAATGTTTGATAACTAGGATTTTTTTACTCGCGCTCCACTGCAGAGCGCGCGATATAGATTTTATTAAAGGACTTTAAAATAATCGCAAGTAACAGTGGATTTACAATATTTTAGGGTCTGTTTTGCAACATAAGTAAACAATAAGGACATTTGTGTACATATTTGTTACACAAAAGTCTACAGATTTAACAAACTACATGGGGCACAATTTTGTCTTCGGTTAAACGTCTTAAGGACAAAGGTATTGATCTCCTCTCCTTATGTTCTCGTAAACTAGGAAATGGTGATTCTACTCGGTTTTGGGAAGATACTTGGTGCGGAAATACTCCTCTTAAGCTACAATTCCCTCGAATATATAACCTGGATAACGAAAGGACTTGTCTAATTTCCAATAGAGTTCCTTTGTCTAACTGAAGTTCGGTTCTTAGACGTCTTCCTAGGGGAGGTGCGGAACTGAATCAATTCGAGGCCCTTAAAGAAGCTATTGGGAACGTTTCTCTCACGGATCAAAGTGATTCTTGGACCTGGTCTATTGATGTTGATGTTGGGTATTCGGTAGCATCTTCTCGTGTTTTAGTGGATGATCAAGTCTTGAGGCCGCTAGATGGATTCGGCACATCCCTATCAAAGTCAATGTGTTTCTTTGGAGATTAAAGCTTAACAAACTTCCGTCTAGGGTGAACTTAGTTCGAAAAGGCATCGAGGTTAACTCTTTATTATGTCCTACGTGCCAAATTGATGTCGAAACGGTTAACCACATCTTTTTCAATTGTGAAATAGCAAAAGATCTTTGGTCTCTTTTGGCTAAGTGGTGGGAGTTGGATATTCCATTTTGCTCTAACATTTTGGAATGGTATGATTGGCTCGACGATGTCCATGTTGCTTCTAAAATTCGGCCGATTCTTGATGGCGTGGGGGGACTCTTATGTGGGCTATTTGGAATTTTCGGAATCAGCTAATCTTCTCTAATCCCCCTCCTAAGAAGGCTACTCTTTGGGATTTTATTGTTTTTCAATCTTTTTTGTGGTTTTCTTCTAGAAATCCTAAATGTAAAGTTAGTTGGATAGGTTGGTTGCAAAACCCTATAGCTAGTATAACAATTATGTACTCTTCCTTTCTAGCTTTTGCTAGTTTTAATGCAAGCCGCCGTTAAAAAAAAAGACATTTTTGTAATTTTTTAGAGATTGTTTTCACAAAGCAAATAAAACACATAGACTGTTTCTGCCAAAAACCAAACCGTAAAAACCTTTTTTTTTTTTTTTTTTTTGTCTATTTTTTGGAATGTTTAGGGACCTTTTGCTATTCTTCATGGACTATTTTCGCAAAACAAATAAAACACATAGACTATTTTTGCCAACCGTCAAACCATGAGGACTATTTTTTGTCAGGACTTTGTTTGCAACGCAAGTAAACTTCGGAATTGCCATTTTCGTTGGCAAATTACTGTTCACCGAAAAGTATTTACCCCTGACAATTTTTTATACTCAAAATTATAATTATAATATGATATAATAAGTTACACATTACTTAAAAAGTGCAAAACATTTATACAAGCTAAATGCTTCTTTCATTATCTTTTAATTGCAAATGTATAACCAAAAAAAAAAAAAGTTAAAAGTTCGTTGACAAACAAACATATCCCTACAGTTGAAATATTAATATTTGAGGCCCATAAACATTCAACACAACATAAAAATCAAATATCCTGGATAGAGAGTGGTGAACCGCGTTTGATAAAAACGGTGGTAGGACCTATAATCAATCTTATACAGGAGAATGCGGCTGTTAACGTCGGTGAGCACCAGCCATGCATGTGTATTTTATAAGTCATTTTGAGTGGTTACACAATAGATATATCACGTGTTTAAGTCTCTCTTCGTTCATACACTCGTTTAGTAGTCAACTGTCAACTAAATTAAAATATGTCTCTCTAGAAAGCTGTAGTTTTAAGTACTCTCTTTAAACACTCGCTTAGTAGTCGACCTTTCTACACCAAAATGTGTCTCACTAGAAAGCTGTAGTTTCAAGTATATGGACAACACGTTTTGAAATTTGAACACATGATTTACTGAGAGATAATAAACATACTTCGTATTTATTTGCCATAAATAATTCATGTAAACCATAGGTATAAAAATGTGTAGTATGTAGCACTATGGAGGCCTTTTAAGAATGACTTGAGGATATCACCAGTCACACCAAACTAGTTACTCGTACTATATAGTATATCCTAATGATACACTAAAAACTTATATTTTTCTATTTTGCATTTGAAAGTATACTTGTGTCATAGAACATGTCACAGGAAAAGTCTTTAAATTAAGGTTTTATACTTTATATATCGTGGATGCTCTAAGCAAATGCTGAAGTATAAGCTTTACATATAGGGAGTACTGTACTATTTTACCATATTTTATCGGTTTTAAAGTTATGTTCGATAATATTCTAATAATTAATTGTGACTATAAGAATCGTCTTTCAATGATTAGAGTTGTTGAACAAGTGGTGCGAAATTTATGACTTCTTATTGGATAAATCATCAGTATAAAATACTCTACTTTAATTTACTTTTTCGTCATTTAACAACAAATTGCCCTAAACATGATAAAATAACATTGTTTTTTCGAGCACAAACAAAAAATTGTACAAGCCAGAACACTCCATCTTAAACAAAGTGTCCATTGATCAATGATTAAGGCATTAAGCAACAAGCCAATTAACAAAAGATACTCATTTCGTGCAGCTACCACCGTTTTGTTTGTAAACGCGAAAAAGTAAAAGCATAAGTAGGATAATAGTTTTGTTTATTTTTTTAAGATTTAAGACACATGTTTAATATGCACGTCTAATATAACTTATGAACATGTTTCAAAAGCACATCTAATATGATTATGTGATTGTTTTTTCACGGGAAAAATCTTTAAAAATGTACCATACTTGTCACAAAAAATACTTCCGTGTAGCGAACAAAAAAAAATAGCTTTTTGATGTACTGAACTTTTATTTTTTGACATTTTTTATGTACTATTGACATTTTTGCCCCTCAAAATATTAAAAATCCAAAGGCAAAAAAGTCACGAAAATACATCAAAAAGGACAAAAATGAAAGTTCAGTACATTAAAAAGCTATTTTTTTAGTACGCTACACAAAAGTAATTTTTGTGACAAGTATGGTACATTATTAAAGATTTTTCCTTTTTTTCACAGTATGCAAGTGTTATGTAATTATGTAATAATTGAGTTATATTATCACGGATGAACATAACTTCATGTTCTTTTAAAAAATTAAAAGTAAGTTTTTAAAGAGAAACGTGTTATGTAAATTACCATAATCTGCAAACAAGAACTTGTCATTAATTTCTAATATTCGCAATTCGTAAGAACACTTGTTATGTCAAATATTAACGATCTATCTCAAAAGATGTATGTGACTGCCAAATTCAGCATCTTTTGAAGTAGAAGATGCATGCATGCATGCCATGTAAAAAAAAGAACCATGTTATGCCCACAATCATTCTCTGAAGAAAAAAACATTCATTAAAACCCGATCTTATCACTCAAAATATATAACTAACATTGAGGTCAAATCGATTTACAAAGGTTTACTTTAGTGTTTTAAGGTCAATTACTATAGGTTTTAGTTTTTAGAGAAGCTGGACCACATAATTACAAGACATTAAAATCACATGGATCATGGAGAGTCAAAAGAGAACCACGTATAAAGCCAGATATATTTCCGTGTGGATCACGTGGATTTATAATACTACATGTTCAATAGTTTATCGGAATATCCCATGCACTAGAATAGTGATAATAAAATCCATAAAACATTACGGAGTAATATCTTTCTATTTGTTATCAACGTGTATTTATGACGAGAAAAAAGTAATTAAAAAATTATAACCTACCTCAACAAAATTGACATGTTGTAAACACTATTTGTATTTTTAGTTCTCCACTTGTGTTGCACGTACCACAACCGAATTCGATGCATCTTATTTTCAGCAGCGATACTACCTCATAATATGCAATTTGAGAAACGAAACCAAAATATTTTGTTAATTGCAGTAGGGAAGGGATACGATGAGAAGAAAAACTCAAATGAGAAAAATGAGAAGGATTTCAAACCACACATTCCAAACAAAAGGGAGAATTTTAAGAGAATATGCATCTACTTTTGTAGATACATTTAAAATATGTGGTTGTTGTTTATTCTCACTATTTTTATTTTAATTTTTTCTTCTTATTTGATTATAATTCAATTACAATAATGTGTGATAATTATGTACAACTTATGGCATAATTAAAGTTGGGCGATGAATCAAGTACTGAAACTTGAGTTTCTGTTGTTGTGGGTAAAGCCCAAATAAAGTATGGGCTATGTGTGATGTGTAAAACTGGTTTGAATAACTGTAGATTTATAGTAACAAGAATGGCGCCGGCCGCCGCGTTGCGGGTGGGCCTTTTTTTTTTTTTTTTTTTTTTTTTTTTTTTTTTTTTTTTTTTTTTTTTTTTTGTTTTTTTTTTTTTTTTTTTTTTTTTTTTTTTTTTTTTTTTTTTTTTTTTTTTACAGCACGAACACAACTACAGGTCCCAGGGACAAGTCTAAATGGGTTAAAAGTTTCCCAAAGTGTACATTGTTGCCAGAAAACCTCTTCACTTTTTATTTCAAAACTGAAACTTATGTTCGAGATAGTGATTATGAATTACTAATTACTTATAAACAAACTACCCAGTCNTATATTTTTTTCTTTTGTTTTTCTTTATTAAAACCGCTTCGTCAAATGCAACCCTTTCGCTTTATGGGCTAATCGGGTAACAAATGATTACACGATTTATCTTTGGGCGTTCGAGCTTATTTGGTCAACACTCCTCCTACCACGGAGGAGTGAGGATGTTTAGAATTATTAATTTACAGCACGAACACAACTACAGGTCCCAGGGACAAGTCTAAATGGGTTAAAAGTTTCCCAAAGTGTACATTGTTGCCAGAAAACCTCTTCACTTTTTATTTCAAAACTGAAACTTATGTTCGAGATAGTGATTATGAATTACTAATTACTTATAAACAAACTACCCAGTCAAACATATGGATAGAGTATCTAGATTAACAATAAGATTTTTTATTTGAGACACTAATCACTCTTACAGTAAAAAATAAATACTTTCAGAAACAATGTGTCTGGGGTCAACATGACCAACTTTTACCCGCACAATATAGTTACCCATTTTGACCCATTCCATCATGTCAAAAGGTCAAATTTGTGGTTCCATACGTGTAAGTTGTAACAACAGCAAGAAGTAGCACTTGAGTAATCGAATATAAAAGTTTCGTTGATTCATAAAACTCCCTTTACAGTAATATGTGTTACCTGCTAAAAGAACACCCATCAACTTTAATGACAATCCAACGATTTTGCTTCATCTTTACTCAGCCCGCCACTTATTCAGATCCTTTATACCAATACTGGATGCATTCTGCTTCAAACCATTTAGCTCCTCAGAAAGACATGAATAGCCATTCAAGAAATGTTTTCAGGCTATTTTTTTCTTGTACAGTTATGACCTTTCGCTTATCCTCAATCTCTGTCCTGAGAATGCAAGAACCTTGGCGAAATATGTCTGGAAGGTTTTTGTAGTTGATACCGAATTGGTTGAATAGAATCTCAGTTTTTGCTTGCTTTCGCTTGCCTTTTTTTGATTCCTAGAGACATAAAGGGAAATGTCATAATAGGTTTGAAACAAACCTTTTATTTTTAGAAAATTATGTCACTAAGCGTAAAAAGTGAAATGGTACACACCTCCAAGATCACGTGTGCTTCTTCTTGTTTTCCACTTTCAACCAACTTCCAAAAGCATGTATTGGTCTCACCTGGAAAAAGTATTGTTCAGATCAATCAAGCCAGCAAAGAATTTAGAGGTGACAATTTCAGCGTACTTATTCATAACTTATAAGTGGTTGTTTTATGTTTGATATAGCGAATGTTTAAAAAAATAGAGAACGAAACCCGTCTTAAATTAATTTAGTTTAAAAGATCTTTATAACCGATGTCTTTGGTACTGTTTAGAGGCTGGTTTGGATGGTCGGTAATAACCCGCATGTTTTCACCTTTTCTAAGTTATCTCCTAAAAACATAACTACACTGCCTAGAGCGCTAACTTGTATGGAACACAATTGGACTATCATCCGAAACCATCAGAAAAACACACGTTGTAATAAAATAGTGAATAGACAAACCTTGAAGTTGTCTTTTTTCACTGGTTCCACTCGCCAAAATATTCGGCCTTCTGCTTATGTTTTCAAAACATAAACAAAATTAAAATGAACAAAAGATTGTACTTTCGGAAGACAATTCTTTTAAAAAAAAATTGATGTTACACCGCAACCAACATCTTATAAAACCCAATGCAAGTCTTTTTTGTAAGATGGATGAACTAATAAAGTGAATAGTTTGTGCTTTGTAGCATTAACAGTCCCTAAAAACTGTATTCCATTACCTGACGATTGACTCCACATTCTGGCATGAGTTCTGTCGCAGCAACCACAAATTCTGTGCCATATTTTCCCGCAAAATCCATCTGAACCTGAATCAGCTTAGGAAGATCCTCACATCTTGGTGCAGCAAAACAAAGACTCGAAATCGCCTTTTTCAAATCAAAAGGACATTACCTACATGCATAAAATTCCTAAAAAAAATAAAAAATCAGGGGGATAAGCTGAATGAACTAACAAAGCAATGCATCAAAAAACATTATAACCTCATTTTTATTGCTTATTCAAGGGCTCATGAGACCAGTCTTTTGGGGGTTTTTGTTAATAGTGTAGGTTAAACTATTAGCCGTGTACCGCAAGCAGTATATCCATGTACATAGTAACGCATAGCCATACATACCCTGAAATGTCGAATGTATCAGTTAGTCGTTCGGATGTAGCATGGAACGGTCGCTTTCCAAGGTTTCGGTGGCATGTACTATAACAGCAAGTCATTGTCCATTAGCGTATTTTAAACAACTATTCACATGTTGTATGCAACAACCAAACATCCGAAATAAAAATAATCCAACATACCTTGTATCATAAAAGCATTCCATCCATTACTGGCAACCACGGTTTCTGAAGAAGCCACTCTATGTTTTTGTATACCTGTAACGACAGCGAGTTGCAAAAAATTAGAACACTTTAGAATTGCGATTAAACAATCAAGTTGCAAAATTTTGTACGACTACTAACTTGCATCAAATAGCAAGCGCTTTTTGACGCCGAAGCCTTCGCTAGAGTGATTTTGCATATTATTCGGTAACATGCACTGCAACAATAATTCATTATCCATAAGTGTCTTTAAATAACAATTCAGATAATGTATGCAATAACTACGTATCTGAAGCACAGCTATGTTGGTACGAAAACTGGTGTTTGTTTCAGCTTCTATTGCCGGCTTATGGCTTATTTCGTTTTGGGCTATGTTTTAATAAGGTCACATTTTGTGGCTTATTTTAAAACTTTTCGCCTTATATAAGTTTAATATGTCCTAATAAGCTTATATAAGCCGTAAAGCTTCAAAATAAACCACAAAAAGTGAGCTTATGAAACATAAGACCAAGACCAAATAAGCCATAAGCTGACTGCGTAAGCCTTAACAAACACGGCCTTAACTATGATCCTAATAAACAATAAAAGTAATAACATAAGGAATTAATACTGTTAGTGCAAATATTATGATATTCAATCTATACAGTCTCGTTTGTTTTTATTGATGACGAACGTATAACTTGATACATAACGTAAAATGTACAAGTTACTTGTAATCATAGTTTGTCTCAACATACATTCAATAACTCTCAACGTCTCGAGTCATCGTATACTACAACACAGGTTTGTACATGTTTGTTATGTAGCATTATGATCAAACCCCTTGACCAACCATTTAGAATGACTAAAATACTTTTAGGGTCTTTAAGTATTTTAGGTGTCAAAGTGCACTTTATTTGTCAAATAGAATAAGTGCCACTTTATGTGTTAAAGTAATATTAATAAGTTTTACAAATGATAAAAATGTGATGATATTAGGAATCAAACATTTTTAGTAACTCATTAACTTACTATAACAACATTACTTAGGTAATATATACAAGTTTACTTTCATATATATCTTAATCTTAAAATAGAAATATATATACATCACATCATGTGCATTTATGAAAAGGTTGAGTGTTTGACTTGCCATAAGACCTCTTATACATTTTGGATTTATCTATTGTGTGTTTGACTAGAAGTAAGTTGATGTGACATTGTGAAAGATATGGAAAGATTTTGAGTAGTGTTTGTAAGTTTGCTGTCAGGTCCCCAAGGAACCCTCGGGCATAACGGAAGGAACCCTTCTGAGGGTTCCGCCGTATCCGCGGGATGGCAAAATTGTTTTTCTATAAATAGTAGCCCATGGTCTTCTCATTAGGTTGATGACTTCACACATAGATTCTCTCTATCATAAACCCATATCGAGATCAGTAGCAAACAATGTAGAAACATACATTAATCACCCATTCCATAATGATCATAATGTTTCTAACATTCATCTTTGTTGTAAGCATATCATACTTCATGATCCACCAAGAAGGTTAGAAGATCTTGAAGTCATCATTCATTATAGCATACCAACATATGAAGAGATTCAATAGCACTTGACATCCTCAATGGTTGAAACTTCTTATTCAAGAAGTTCATGTAGATTAGGCATTCTTATCCATTAGACTTTTATGTCATGGATCATCATTGTATCATCACAATATAGATTAGATGGCTTATGTGTTTGTGCCATAAAATACAAGGTTTTTATGTTGGGCCACAAAACATAGCGGGAGTTGTTGTACCCGTGTAAAAGAACTAGCGGGAGTAGTTGTACCCTTGTAAAAGAATTAGCGGGAATGGTTGTACCCTTGTAAAGAATTCGGTATCTAGCTTTGTAAGCGACGTTGTAAGGTTTTCTCCGCCGAGAAGGGAGGTTGTTGATCTAGTGAAGTAACTCTCGAGTTGGGTACTCGGGGAGTGGAGTAGGGCGGAAAGGAGATCCATGACCGAACCACTATAAATCCTCGTGTTCGGTTTGTACTTTCCTTTTACTTATTGCTTTACTATAATGTTTGCTTTATGTTATTGTTTGTGTTGTGACTTGTTGTTTATGCTTGTGTGATAACATGTCTTTATTTTATGCTAGTCATAAACTACACTTAACATCTTTCATATTAGAACAAGCTAAGAATGGATATTTGATACAACAAGTTGTAAAGTTTTTAAACGGAAAACGTATTCACCCCCCTCTACGATTTCATTCGTTTCCACAAATACATATCCAGTAAGTAACCAACTTTTAGCACCTAAACCAAAAGGTAACACCATAGCTCACTGAAAGGATTAACTGCTGCATATGAACAACAATATCAATACATTACAAAAAATAAAGAAAATTACACCATAAACTTAAAAAAAAAAAAAAAAAAAAAAAACAAAAAAAAAATTACCTCATCATTAGAAAAGCTAATAAGCAATGCCAAGCGCTTGCCTTACTTTAGTTTTAGCCTTTTTTTTTTTTTTTTTTTTTTATTATTATTATGAGCTTAATAACAAAACCCCTACAATTAACAAAACCCCCACAGTATCACAAAAAACTGCGATTAACAAAACCCTCAAGGTATCACAAAAAACTACAATTAACAAAAGCCCCAAACTATCACAAATCCCTAATTTCAAAATTCAATTTTTATATATGTATAAGATGTAAAATTGTTAAACTTGAAAGGAGAGACAGTTAATTTCGCACAAATAATTTCGTACCTTATTTTTTGTTTCTCGATTTTGTACTGATTCCCCTCTACTTCCGCAGACTCTGGATTCATGGTGAGTTTCTGTAGATCGTGTGGGTAGCGGAAGATTGTCACCGCCCTTATGAAAATTGTGTGGATTCATTGTGAGATATAGGAGGATGAGAATCATCATCTGGAATGGATGAATGAAGATGAATTGGCGAATGTTCGAGATATTAGGTATAACATAAACAAACGGACTGAGCCAAATACGGGCCAACAAAACTTGGGCTATCAAAGTGGGCCAGGATTCGGGCCAATATTTTGGCGGGAAAATGAGAGGGCGGGAAAACAGGCGGGGCGCAAAACGGGAGAAAACGGCGTCGTTTGTGTTGTGAATTATATAAATAGATAATGCTCCTTCTAGTGAGGGTAATCATACATTTCATTCTCTATCTGGGCACGGTAATTCCATATTTACCTTACTTAAAAGTCATAATTTCATAGTTTCTCAACACATGTTTTAAAAGCATTGTATATTTATGCATTGAAAACTTTTGAGCAGTGTTGCAAAAAAAGGTCTACAAGGCTGATTAATCACTGATTAGATGCTACAAGGCCACCAACCTTACCGATTTATGTAACTGGGTCAAACACATAGGTCAACCGTGGTCAACTGCGATCAATGGCGGTTAATGGTGGCCAAACTTTACGAAAACCTATAAATCTTGCCGGAAGTACCCAAAACTCACTATAAACTTATTTTGATCACTTATAGTAATTGTTTACGTCTATTACAAACTGGTTTTTAGAAAATACCTTGCCGGAAATATCTAAAACTCACTGGAAATACACAAAACTTGTCAGAAATTACCAAAATTTGTCGGTATTGCCAATCCGATTAATCACCGGTTAATCCCGCCTAGACAGATTACAAGCTACAAGGTGGTCGACCGCCCGATTATCGATTCGCGATTTTTGTAACCTTAGTTTTGAGTAAATATAGAATTATGGCTTTCAAGTTGGGTAAATATGGAATTTTTTTCCTTAAAGAAAATACCAATCAAAACAATCTCTTAAGAATGTAAACAATTTTTTTAGTTTGGCAACATGCAAATTCGAATATGCTATTAACTAGTAGTAGGCTCGTTATGTTAGGCCTATTCAAGTCCATTGTCAAGGATAATGTTCCGTTAGTAATTCTATAACAAACCCAAGATCAAAAGCCCAAGGCCGTGTATAAGTCTTTTTAAGCATCTATTCTATTCATACACACAAAAAGGCTCTACTTGTCACGATATCATTCAATGAACATGAAAAATAATCAAACATGTTGTTAACTTGTTATCAATATCAGTTGTCAAGATTCGTGGATCAGAGAATTGTGGGAGATGGTTTCTAACGTTGCCTGAGGGCTGAGAGTTAGTAACATTCAAGATTATAATATAGAATGGTTAGAACTTGACCACCCTAGGATGATGGTGTTTAAGAATAGTCTTCCACTATGAAGTTATTTCGCGGCAGGTTATATTGCTAAGTAATTGTGAATGGCGTGTGTATATACACATGAAAAATCACACATAGGGAAAAACGTGTCCCTTGGACTGTATTGTTCCAGTGAGAATAAGAGAAATCTACAATTATACTTTTGATTCTGTTACAACATTGACTGTTAAAGCTTGTTTAACGTTTCTCATCGGAATAATTATCTTAAAATGTATTTAAATTGTCAATTTTTTTAAGTTGTGCAGTCATATTTTATTTTTGTTTTTATATACCCAAACGTTCTAATTTTGATTTTATTTTTTGCGTATTGTGTGACAATTTTACCCCTACAATGTTAATAAGAGTGTTGTAAATTTATGGGTAAAAATATGGTCTCACCATTCACACAAAAGTCGAAATTCAAAATTATAGATATATAAAAATAAAAATAAAAATAAAAGATGACTGCACAATTAAAGAAAATATGACACTTTAACTACACTTCTAGATGATTATAATTATAATTTCCATTCTTCCATACTTTAGCGTGTTTATCATATGATTTACCAAGTGAAACAGCTAGTATATATGTAATAAAACAACACTACAATGTGCAATGTGGAATCAACTACAAATTGAACCCGTAAATGTTGCATCAAGGGTCACATCATAACCACAAATTTGTAAGTATAATTATTTAACGTTATACACCGTCGCTTTACGCGAATATTCGTCTGATGTTTGTGTGTGTGTTAGGGGTAAGCAAACGGACCGGATGGACAGGACCGACCGACAAAACCGACCAGACAGGACCGGACCGAGACCGGACCGACCACATTCGGTCCGGTCTCGGTCTAGGGTTTTTCATAATTTCGTCTCGGTCCGGTTCAGTCCGGTCCGGTCCGGTCCGGCTTAAAAACCGGACATTTAGCCAATTTGGGCCGAGAACGAACGAGACCGAGAGCGGACCGACCACATTCGGTCCGGTCTCGATCTAGGTTTTTTGCCGAATTCGGTCTCGGTCTGGTCGGTTTTCACTCGATGAGCAGCTTTAGTGTGTGTATATATGAAAGAGATCAAATAAAAAGACATATCCGTACACATGATACGAATGACTTTTTTTTTTTTTTATGTTCTCAAAAAATTCTACGAGATCGAGTATGTGTGTGCATAACAAGGTTGTGGAGGAAGTTTTTCCAAAAATAGATACTTTATCGAAAAAATTATTGAAAAAAACGTTTATTCTTTCAAATATTAAATCGCTTTTTTTGCTTTAAAAGTTCGTTTTTGTACCCGACTTTTTTTGAATTTTTGCATCAAAATTTTTTTGCGCAGTAAGTTGAAAATTTTGTATATCAAAATTTTTTTTGTGCATTAAAATTTCGCTTTTTGTGTATTAAAAAAACGTATTAAACTCAAAATTAGAAAAAACTTCGCTAGCAACTTTTATATGGACCAACATTCCCGATCTTTTGAAATTATTTTAAAATTCATTTAAAAAATCCTTTATACGAATATTTGTATTTTTACTTTAACCTTATCCTATATATGTGCACACGTATGCGTATAGTTATGTCAAGATGTCATTTCCCAAGGTTGAGAAATTTTGTTGTTGTGTCTTTATCTTGTTTCCTTTAATATGATATAGATATTTATACACGTTAAATTGTTGGTCTTTAATTGGTTTCATTAATAGCATCTATAATTATTACGTTTCGCAGCTAAAAAGATATTGTGTGAAGTTTTTGTAACAGAAACGCAACAAAATGTTTAGGGAAATGATTTGCACACTCATACTTTTGATTGGGACACTCCACTGTGTGCATTACATACTTGTACAGTGCTCACAGTGTGCTTTAATTGCTTGTACAATTAAGTGTCCCAATCAAAAGTATGAGTGTCCCAATCACCTCCCAAATGTTTATATATAGTAACGGAGTATAAGAGATATATGGGTGTGCAAATCACTAAATGACTAAATGACACGTCATAAATTTATTTGTGAAGCTCAATAATGATAATATTATGATATAAGAGCATCCACTATAGTAAACCTTTGTAAAGGCTTATAATTGTTGATGACGTATAGCATGCCGGACCCACAATGGTTCGGGTCAAAAGCTAATTAGACGCAGGTATGAAAACCCAAAGACGGGACGAACAATAACCACTAAACCCGGACCTCGGGGACAACAAGGCGCGGATATTCTTGTCCGCAGCACGATACCAGTCCGGAACGTCACAAGGAATCTAGGACCACGGACCAACCCAGAAAGAGTAAGGAATACTATCAGCTACCATATAGCCGACCAAGGCAGACCCTAAAACAGGAAAGGAGATAACCCCCCCCCCCCCCCCCCCCCCCCCCACACCTAAGTTAAGCATTGTCCTCAATGTGATAAACGAACATAAAAAGTATGAAAGTAGGGAAATGAGAAAATAAACCATGATATCATCTTTTATTCTNAGAACGCCACCCACGACGTGGGGACACTAACAAGTGAACCTGAGGGTTTGTCGCTTGAAGACGTCGCCATCATAGTACGGGATTCCCAGATACCGACAACGAAGACTGTGGTATAAATAGATGCTTTCGCCGCTCTCGAATGGTAACACACACTCTCATACTCTTACTTAACATACTTTCTCTCTCTACCCATACTTACTCTCACACCCGAGGTTGACCGCGGAAGTCCCTCTTCCGCGGTGAGGCTAACGGTGTTTGTTTCCTTTCTTAGCAGATAATACGAGATTAGTTCAAGATTAGCTCAGTTCGAAGATAGCCTAAACTATCCTTTAGCTCGAGCCCCAGTTTTGTACTAACAATTGTGTTATGACATTAATTTATAAACTTTTTTGTTTTATAAACCTATTCCCACTATGTATAAACATTTTTAAGTTTTTTCAACATCTCACATAATTCAAATGCATTAAATTATGAAAAGGTCCAATATCCTAGACCTCTTCATGACACATAAGCATGAAATAGATGTCCATATTGGTTTACAAGTTTTTAGACCTCTTCATAATTTTATAAAGCAACGGTTTGCATCAGTCAAACACCCTCAGGCAAATGGGTTGGTCGAAAGGGCGAACAGAAGCTTAGGAGAATGGATAAAAGCCAGGATAGACCAAGGAAGCAGGGATTGGTTGGAGGAGGTGCCACATGTGCTGTGGGCCCACAAGACGATGATCAAGTCAAGCAACTGCGATACCCTGTTCTCCCTGACCTACGGGACGGAGGCAGTTATCCCGGTAGAGACCGGTATGCCGTCCCTGAGATGTGCCTTATTTGATCCGGTAGAAAACGACGAACAGTTGCTTCTAAACCTAGACCTGGCGGAGGAAAGACGTGAAGTGGCAGCAATCGAAGAAGCAAAAAGCAAAGCCAAGATGGGGAGGTACTACAACGCAAAAGTCCGCGGCACTACATTCAAGCCCGGAGACTTTGTATACCGGAATAACGATGCCAGCCTTGTTGAAGACACGGGCAAACTGGGACCCAAGTGGGAGGGCCCGTATGAAGTTGTAGAAGCACTTGGAAGAGGGGCTTACAGGCTCAGGAGCACTGACGGGACNGGAGGTACTACAACGCAAAAGTCCGCGGCACTACATTCAAGCCCGGAGACTTTGTATACCGGAATAACGATGCCAGCCTTGTTGAAGACACGGGCAAACTGGGACCCAAGTGGGAGGGCCCGTATGAAGTTGTAGAAGCACTTGGAAGAGGGGCTTACAGGCTCAGGAGCACTGACGGGACTATACTTCCCCGGACTTGGAACATCCGAAACCTGAAAAGGTGCTATTTGTGACTTTCATTTGTGTAAGTGTCCCCCACTGTAGCTGACTACGGTCATAACCGAGTAGCCGGGGGAAGTTTTCATTCAGTGACTTAGTTTCTTATGTATTAGTTTCTTTTTATTAATGAAAGTGGAGACCGATCAACTCCACAAACTTTCCCAAAAACTTAACTTTTTTAAGCATCCATCATAACTATCATATAGCATGCATGCATACATACCGCGGACTACTCTTAAGTCCATAAAAATCTAACAAGTACGTAAGTGGTATTGCAAGCCCGGTACAAGAATGAGCAATCTCATAATTGACTCAGTCATATAAGCGGTATTGTAAACCCATTGACCCAACCAAACTATCCTCGGAATAATATGTACGGGAAACAAAAGACAGTTAAACACTAACCGGGATTCAGAAACCCGAAACAATAAGAAACCAAAAATCGTAAGTGCATTAATATGTTCAAAGGTAATTACACGATTCCTAACATTCAGCGGACACATGCGTCTGATATCAAAACATACAAATAGACCTAAGGAAGCAACTGCGAACATCCGCGGGCTCGACTACAGTCCTAATTATCCCCGAGAAAGCAACCACAAGATCCATGGGCTCAACCCCGGAACACCCAAACACTTAGAGAAAAAACTGAGAAAAGACTTCACAATAAAGGCCGAGTGGTATAGTTGAAATACCACCCATAACGGCCAAAGGCAAAGAGAAATTCTTAAAGCTTCACATAAAAGGACCGAGTGGCATAGTTGAAATACCACCCATGAATGGTCAAAACACGAGGATCAGACAAACTCCGCCGGGTTGATGGGCCCCAAAATGGTAGAATCAAACATATCATCCTGGGCCGCATTATCTCCAGTAGGCCCGGTAACCGGACAAGAAGGGTTGGGTCGGGACGGATCAATACTTTTCTCGAACCTTGAAGGTTGAGAGCCATCCCTGTCAGAACCAACCGCGGCATCCTTGTATACAGCATCGTGCGCTCGGGCATGCGACCTTGCCTTGGAAGCATTGATGGCATCTTCTAAGGGAATGACATGCTCCCAAGGATTCGCAGAGCGAACCCCATTCCTCTCATAATAAGCAGGAACAAGGAGTTGTTCTCTGGTTGGCTGGGGCAGGAGTTGCCCCAGATCATTGGGATTTCCTTCCAAGACAAGTCTGGTCATCAAATGCTCTAAACCCGAGTCCGCGCACTCCTCGAGAGAATCCAGCAGGGAAAAGGAAACACTATCCAGCTCTAACACGGAAGTTTCGTATTTAGCCCTTGCATCAGCGTCATACGCCTCAAGGTCGGACAACGACAAGCCGGCCTTCCCATGCTGAACCCCGGCTTCCAAACCTTGCCTTATCCCTTCCTCAATCGCCAACCCGAGGCACTTAGCAAGAGGACCCTTGAACTCCATTGACTCTCGAAATTTCAAGAACGCAAGCCTAAAACCATGGTCAATAACCCAGCGCTTAGCCGCAGCAACTTTCAGAAGATTTGGATACAGATCTTGATCGAACTCTTGATCCAAAGATGTTATCCGTGCATGTAGCTGAGCTAAATCTCAGTCAGTTTTTGCTTGCAGGGCCTCAGACAAGTGATTCAAATCCTTCCACACAATGTCCTCGCCTTTGACCTTGGCGATCAATGCATCACGGGCTCTTACCAACCCTTCCACCTGTTCATTCAAACTCGCGACTCTGGCATTCAATCCGGACACCGTCCCCTCAAGCTCGGCCTTGTTAACCTCTAGCCCGGCAATCTTCTCATTCTTAACCCCGGCTTCACCCTCAAGCTGAGATACCCTGGCACGCAACCGGAGCAACTCTTCCGACTCATTACCCCGGTCTGCAAGATGTTCCTTCAAACTAATAATCTTATTGTCACGACGTTGGACACGTCTCTCAAGCTTTTCCCTAAACTCTATATCGTGCTCATACCGCTGCCTAATCTCAGAATCCCTACGAATCTGCTGAGCTACCCCCACGTTATACTGCTCAAGAAACTCATGATTTGAAGTGTTCCTCAACTGAGACCAATAACCCGGAGTAGCGACACTATCAACAAAACTCCGACATACCCAAGGATCATCCATCTTGAAACCATTCGTCACCGCCCACTTAGGACTGTACAGATCATCGGCCCGGTCAGTATCAACAGTCTGTGAATCATAGAAACCAGGTGACGAACCCCCTTCCTGATCCCCTTCCTTTCGAACACCGGAAGGACCCTTCTGCGGCTCATCCGGTTCCACAAACGAACCCCCAACCCCGGACTCAAACATGCCATCAGTATCTTTAGAAGATCCAGGATTGACCGGCCTCGGGCCCAAAGAAACAACAGTAGACGCTCTCTTTTTTCTAGCAACCAAGTTGCTGCTAGAATCCTCACGGGAGACGAACTCAGATTCGTCCTCCAGCTCGACAACGGGAATCTTACCAGAATCAACAACCGGCTTCTTCTCGACAACCGGCTGCTCTTCAACAACCATCTCTTCATCCATCGCATTCTCCTGATCACCAGCATCCACCTCAAGCTCCGGCTCAGCATCCACATTATGACCATCAAAGTTACGGCCCCATCACCAGCTTGTGAAGCAGAGCCCGAAGTTCCCTTCTCCTTACGGCCCCAAGGACGGGGAGGAGGTTGACCGGTTCTATACTTCTTCTGCCCCGGCCACGGGATAGACTGGCTAACTCGTTTCTTCCCGGCCTTGCCCTGCTCCTTAACAGCCTTTAACTCATCAATCATAGTGTGATCAACTAAGGTCAAAGCCGCCTCAGAAGGCTCCACAACCCTAGCAGCAGTCTCCTCCAAAAAAGTTTTCTCTCCCTCAGCCAAAGTTCTTTCCCCAATCTTCACTTTGAAGGGATCAGCACTCTTGATAATATCCAGCAACGACATATCTGCAAAAAGGAAGAACAGGAGAATGAGATATATAAACAACAACAACAACAACAACAACAACAACAACAACAACAACAATACAACACATCAAGATTAAGTTTAAATCTCACCCTGTCCATCCGCGTCCCTAAACGTTGGACGACTCAACTGATCATCATACACCCGGCTTAACCCGACTACGCAGAGAAAGGTCTCCGGGTATCGCTGGAACTTGACCCGGTGGAGATTCAAGGCCTCCAGCAAACCCATATCCAGCCCTTCGTGGGAAGGAGGAGGGTCTTTCTCCACCGAGACAGACGAGTGCCATGACACGAAAATTGGAAAAACAGAAGAATTAACCCAGAAAAATTTCTCCCTCCAATGTTTCAAGGAATCCAAACCCCCATCTGTGTAACATACCGGAACACTTACTCCCTTACCCCCCCCCCCTTCGCTTCTCAAAAGTCAAATACCCATTATGAATCCCGTTACAATAAAACTTCCGGAATAATTGAACGGTGGGGACACCACCATGGGCACGACAACATATCTCAAAATGACTAATCCTAGCAGCACCTAAGCAAGAAAGTTGGGAAATGTGTATCCTAAAATACTGCAACACACTGAGGAAAAACCTAGAGAAAGGAATACGATGATTCCCGAATTCTATCAAATGGGTATAAAGACCTATTTTTCCAGGCGGACTATCCATAATCGTGGAATCTGCACTCGGCAATTCTATACCTAGATCATCCCCTAAAGAATACCTATCACAGAAAATCTTTAACTCTTTCTCTGACAACTTACATGTCACTACATCAACGGTTTCTACCATGATGAAAAAAGAACAAGGAGGAAGATGGAAACCTAACCTGAGAATTCTAAGTCACAAAGGTGGAAGCGCAAAGTGAGAAGGAAATAAGGCAACTATAATTTTGAATTCTTGACGGCAGTAAAAAGCCCAAATGAAAGAGGCAAGAATGTATTTATACTCAAACCCTCGAATAACCAGACATAGTAGATGTCCGACACGTGTAGCATATAGGCACGCGGACGGTCGTGATCAAATCAAATGGACGGTCGCGATGATCGCATTTATCTAACGGTCGCGATGACCAAGGGTCACGTCAATCAGAATATGAGCGGACGTGATTAATCACAATCACCAAGGACAACTGCGTCACATGTCACGAACTGACACGTGGCAACTACATTATTGAGGAACCCGCGGGCTACAAAAAATAGTCTAGCATATTTTACCCCGGAATGTAAATCATACTAGACTGGGGAGACTTGATGACGTATAGCATGTCCGGACCCACAATGGTTCGAGTTAAAAGCTAATTAGACGCAGGTCTGAAAACCCAAAGACGGGACGAACAATAACCACTAAACCCGGACCCCGGGGACAACAAGGCGCAGATATTCTTGTCCGCAGCACGATACCAGTCCGGAACGTCACAAGGAATCTTGGACCACGGACCAACCCAAAAAGAGTAAGGAATACTATCAGCTACCATATAGCCGACCAAGGCAGACCCCAAAACAGGAAAGGCGATAACCCCCCCCCCCCCCCCCCCCCCCCCCACAC
Source organism: Artemisia annua (assembly GCA_014162995.1). NCBI lineage: Eukaryota > Viridiplantae > Streptophyta > Magnoliopsida > Asterales > Asteraceae > Artemisia > Artemisia annua. The sequence goes on along the minus strand of LBNU01006457.1, from coordinate 89,825 downwards.
CTAAGTTAAGCATTGTCCTCAATGTGATAAACGAACANATTGTGGTATAAATAGATGCTTTCGCCGCTCTCGATTGGTAACACACACTCTCATACTCTCACTTAACATACTTTCTCTCTCTACCCATACTTACTCTTACACCCGAGGTTGACCGCGGAAGTCCCTCTTCCGCGGTGAGGCTAACGGTGTTTGTTTCCTTTCTTAGCAGATAATATGAGATTAGTTCAAGATTAGCTCAGTTCGAAGATAGCCTAAACTATCCTTTAGCTCGAGCCCCAGTTTTGTACTAACAATTGTGTTATGACATTAATTTATAAACTTTTTTGTTTTATAACCTATTCCCACTATGTATAAACCTTTTTAAGTTTTTTCAACATCTCACATAATTCAAATGCATTAAATTATGAAAAGGTCCAATATCCTAGACCTCTTCATGACACATAAGCATGAAATAGATGTCCATATTGGTTTACAAGTTTTTAGACCTCTTCATAATTTTATAAACCTTCTCATAAACCACCATTGTGGATTCCCTAACATAAGTTACAACTTACAAACACACAAAATGACTAAAATTGAAACAGTCACTAAAGCTATGTTTGACATGAAACCAATGTTTATTTTAAAGGTGTGATTCGAGCTAACAATCCATGATCAAATTCAGGTAATGGGATTCTCTTGAAGGATTCATCTTTATTAATAAGCTCCCATGTGAATCGTCTCACTAAGAGATGTATCATGGCTAAAGTTTCCATCTTCGCAAGTTCAATGCCGGGACACATTCTTGGGCCAGCACCAAATGGCACATAAGTATAAGGAGGTGGTGATGGCGCATGCTTCTCAAAACGAGTCGGATCAAACTTGGCTGGGTCTTCGAATATGTCCTTGTCCATGTGAGTCATGAAAGAATATAACAACACCTGAAATAATCATGTGAAATCAAATAAATCTTTTGTTTTGTATGATAATTTATTCTCTAATAACCCTATCATTGTAAGCATCTTTTGACATACCTGCCATCCTTTAGGAATTATAAATCCTTTATACTCGATATCTTTCATAGCTCGTCGAAAGACCAAAGATGTTGGAGGGTTTATCCGCATCATCTCGGAAGCTACTCTCCATGTGTACTTCATCTTGCTAAGGTCTTCCCATGTCAAAGCTTCATCTGATGCTTTACTCTTGGCAATTTCTTCTTGTTCTACAATATCAATAGCAATATATCTTTAAGCGTGCCTAAACAAGATACGACACAAGTCCATACATCTCAATATGCAGGGGCGGAGCTATTAAGGGACCGGGAAGGGTCCCGGCCCCCTAGGCCTAAGCCCGTTAATGTATTTTTTCGCGATTTCATGTGTTATTCCGGAAAAAAATTTGTTTCGGCTCTCCCATTTAATGTTCTTTCGGAACAAAAATTATTTCGGCCCTCCCAAAAAAAATTTTCTAGCTCCGCCACTGTCAATATGTATTACCTTGAATTATATTAGAGTAGATTGATTTGTTGTCGGCCATAAGTTTGACTAAGAAGGTAATAAGGATTGAGGTCGTATCATATCCTCCAATCATCACAACGATTATATTGTCAATGATCTCCTCATCAGACATCATTGTCGAGCTATCTTCATCGTCACCGATACTAAGGAATGTAGTGATCAAATCTTTATGATGATTAGCCAGATGTTTTTTATTTTCAAGTGCCACTCTTTTCTCATGTACAAGATCTATAAGCATTGGTTCCATTTTCTTCCTTGCTAGGATCCCACGACTGAATTTAGTGAAAGGCAAATTGATTGGAATTGAGAGCAAACCTTCGATCATATCTTTAAAAAGTGGAAGAAATTTCTCTCTTTTTGGTCCTTTTTCAATTCCAAAAACCAATGAACATATTATGTTGAAGGTTAAGGTTTTGATCAAAGGTTGCACCTACACCAGTAATTAAAAGTAACAAGAATATTAGAAATCAACATCCTTTCATGACTTCATCAATACTATATTACTAGCAGGTACCCGCGAGTTGCGGCTGCGGGTACCCTTAAATAAAATTTTTCGATGAATCATGTATATTAGTTTATTATGTTATTTTTGATTAAAAATTTACGGATATCAAGAATTTCGTTTAGCCCGTGCATGTTCGGGCTCGGGCCCGTTTGGCCCGCGCCCGTTCGGGCTCAAGCTCATTTGGCCCGTTGCCCATTCGGGTTTGAATATTTGTATAATGTGTTTTATTATGTAAGGGGTGTTTTAATAACTGTATTAATTATATTTATTAACCAATTAATTAATTGACTACATTAAATAGCATTAATGTTGTGTTTTATTTTTTTAATATGTGCATTAAAGTGTGGTACACTATGCTTATTTTATTGTAAGTCTAAAAATTATGTGCATCAAAGTGGTGTACACTATGCTTATTTTTTTGTAAGTCTTAAAATTTGAAGAGAGAGACATCCCTCTATTATATGTAGTATAGATAATGTATGGATAACCAACCTTAACTCCAAGCCAAACTCCTGACAAAAAATTAAGATAAGAAGCTCTAATATTGAGGTGACATGTGTCACTTCTCAACTAAAAATTCACCTTTATTTTCAAATTAAAATATCTTTTTATCTATTTTTTTATGATCTAATTTTACCATATTTTCTAAAATTTTATACACTTTAATTCAACATACATTTTGATATATTTTTATTACTTTTTAGTTTTTACATTTTTAATGAGTTTATTTTACTTTGATTCAAAGTTTTATAACTTTAACCTTTATTTCAATCAATACAATCATGATTTGTCAAAATCATATATTTTTGGGGGAAATGTTTTGACGCGTAAGAGATTGCGAGGGTCTTTCTATATGCGGGAATAATGATATCACGGGAAAGTTACAGGAAACCAAGCAAACACATATACATTCGGAGTGTTGTAAAACAAATTCAGTAAGCGATTAGGGAATTTCGGGGAGAGTTGGGCTAGCAATTCATTTACTATTTGTGTAATATAGCTATATTTATCGCCGCTGCTATGTGCGGATATCCAACTAATTCATAAAATGCATATATTATACTTAAGTTAAAAAATATTATTATTATTAAATGAATTTTTCTAACTTGTGGCCTAGGGGTACAAGTTAAGCACATCAAAAAGTAAAAAAAAGTACTCAGCTACCTACAAAAAAAAAAAAAANAAAAAAAGTATTGTTGTGTGGATTCCTAAGTCCCTTTTCGTGAGTCTCATACTCCGTAGTAATTTTTGTGCGGTTAACTTGTGCCTTAGGGGCACAAGTTAGAAAAACCCTTATAGATTATATGTTGATTACATAAGGAGCAATAAAAGGTATATTACCTGGACTTCATTTTTACCATGCCAATGAATTTGAAGGTGATGTTTGATCTCTTCATCTACTTTTGCAACATACTGTTTTAGCACATCAAGCTTCAAAAACGAAAGCAAAGCCGCTCGGACTCGTTTATGATCATACCCAAATAACTCAAATATATTCTTGGAACCCATGATTCTACTGAATGATGGTGGTGATGTGTTGGTGAGTACGTTCACATCAAATGTAAATATGAACTTGTTTGCAGTTGGACCATGTAAAACAACTGTCGGGTATCCCAAAAGATTGGTTTTCCATATTGGACCATGTTTAGAAACTCCCTTATGAACCCATTCCTCGACCTTGTCGGCTTTTAAAGCGTTCAAAAAACTGATGGTTTGCCCGATTACGGGGAGTCCCAAAGAACCGGGTGGGACTCGAACGGAAGAGTACTTATTTTTGAAAATATACGAAAGTGAAAGCAAGAATAATGAGAGTAAGAACGTTACAAGAACAACCAAGTTCATGATTTGAATTATAGTAGTAGATAGTGGTTTGAAAGAAATGGTTGTATATTGCATATTTTCACACATATATATACACGCTTGATTATGAAGTGTTATGATATGATGTGTGTCATTTTCGAGCACACGATATTTAAGTGTTGGATAGAAATGCCCAATTAATTATCTCGAAATTGATCGACACGTATATCAAAACAATTTACAGTGGCGGCGATTAGCATGTGCAAGTGGTGCAACCGCACCGGCCTTCCCTTTGTAAGGGGCCCCCAATTTAATATACATCCACTAATATTTATAGTTTTATATATAAATGTTTTGAATTTTTAATGTCTTTATTAAATATTATCAAAGTTGAACCTGCCACATAAAAAAAGTAGAAGACAAACTTTGAGCCACATACAAAAAGAGTGAAAGACTTGGATTATAAAGGTTTCATTTGTGATTTCGCACCGGCCTCTCCAAATCAATGAGACGGCCCTGACAATTTACACTCTTAGGCTTTGTTTTCATCGACGTCATTGACCATACATGACAGCTTCTTTAATTATACATGCAAATGTATACATAATACACAAACTAAAGTACTAAAGTACTAATACACAAACTAAACCTTATACATGCAAATGTATACATAATACACAAACTAAAGTACTAAACCTTATCATGGGGCTTGTGGTCTAATGGTAAAGGCTTAAGTAGTTAAGCGAGTCCAAGTGAGAGTAGTACCGGTTTGGGTGACCGACCGGGAAGTCTTCACTTGGGAACCACAAGCTCTAATGATATCAGGCGAATCGGGAATAGGAGTGGGGTTATCCTCTAAGGAGAGGCTCGCGGTTGGTATCTCTGCCCGAGGAGGCGACACTAACTCGAGCCAACAACTAACATCTAACAACTAACCCGCCGTTAAAAAAAAAAAAAAAAAAAAAAAAAAGGTAGCTAAACCTTAACTTTTTTTATATCTTCTTTCAAATTAAATAGTACCCCGTATATTATGAGGAGTAATGGCATATATGTAAAAAATCATTTATTGTTGCATTTATTTATTTTTAGTTTTTTTATTAAAGTTATTAAAAAGGTGGATCTAAAAAATATTACAAATAATAATATTTAGGGAGTTTGGTTCAATAAAGTAAATTTCAAATATAAGAAATACGATAAGTGCTAGCTATTTATTTTTCAATCATTATGAAAAAAAAAAAAAAAAAAAAAAAAAAAAAAAAAAACATTTACATCATATTTAAAAAAATTAAATATCTAATAAAAGTTCATATTTAAATAAAACTACCTTTATATGTAGTTAAGATAAAGTTAAAAACAAACTAAAGCATTTTCACAATTTTATTTGAAACATGAATCACTAACAATAAAAATAAAACATACATACGGAAACAAATAAATTCAAACAAATAAACACACAAAGCAAATAAAGCTTGGGTTGCCTCCCAAGAAGCGCTTTTCTTTATTAACGAGTCTTGTAGCTAGACTCAAAATCACTCTTATCACATGATCTCATCGTTGGTCACGGTTTCTAGGTCATCCTCCGAACTTCTATCGGAATCACTATCATAATGGAGGTATTTCGGGTCCTCGAAATCAAAAAGATCTTCCTGATATTTAGAACTAAGCTTACTAACATCCTTAAAGAATCCACATGACAAGTCAAAAGTGTTTTTACATCCTCTTCTCACATCATCATCGCATAACACAAGTTGGGAACCTAGCTTATCAAGCCCTTCACAATCGATTTCTTTGAAATCCCTCATCTTATATGGGGTTTGGTATGAGACTTTTCTAATCCCGTCGGTGAAAGTCATGATCCCATTGCGCTCGTCCACAACTAAGTTTATGATTTCGCAGAAAGGTGCCCCAAAAACAACTTGCGATAACCTAGGATCGATGTACTCCTCAATATTATCAACAATTGTAAAGCTTATGGTGAATGTCATGTTGCCTACAAACACCCGCACATCTTCGTCTATACCAACAACATCCTCTCCTTTGTAAATCATCCCCCATCTACAGATACTGTTATAATGAAACAAGGACATCACGTTCTTGGGTAAACATGTGTCAATATAAACATTATAAAAGTGCTTGCGACCGATCATGCAAGATATTTTGAGATTATTTGGATCGCATCGCTTTATCCTACCAGGCCTTCTACCTTGTAACTGTCTTGCGTTACAAATTGACGATGGTTGGTATTCATACACTTCTTTACTGCCATCCCGGAGAATCACTTTCCTGACACCATCGGTAAATAATGCGCTACTATCATCCTCATCAAGTATCCCTCCCGTTGGGCTAATGATTGAGTCCATGTCATTAATTATGGTTAAGTCGATGTTAAACATGAACTTTCCTACCACAATTAGTACCCTTCTGATTATCCCAACGATATTAAACCCCTTATACTTAACCTGTTCGGTGAAGGCTTCGTTGTATAGAGAGAGGGATATTGCATTCATTAGGGAATGGGGGTCTATGTAGGCATCTTTTATAAGCTTTTTTCTAGTAGTGCACGATATCTTAAAGACATTGGAAGCGCCCTCCTCTATCCTTTCTCTAAATCCAATGGATAGTTTCGCAGTGCCCTTCTCAAGCTCCTCCATAAGGGAACTATCCAGCAATCCTAGAAGACCCTGAGGCTCTTCGGACTCTTCTTTCGAATCCTTCCTATCACTCGACTCTCTTGTGTTAGAGCCTTCTGGTGGATCTAAAGGGTTGTTAGGTAACTTGTGGTTCTTTTTGGGGACTTCACCCTCCACTTCATCATCCTCATTCCTGGTTGATTGTTGGTCCCTATTAGGTTTAGGAATAGGTATTGTGGTAATGGTTTTTACGAAATGGAGTGGTTTTGAGGAGATCTGAGTATCCCTAGTTTCATTTCCGTTTGGTGACATATGTTTGAAAAGTTTACTAGGGCTCTTGATTTTCACAGGAGGGGATATTTGGCAAGTGACTGTGACAGATTTGATCTCTTCAGTTTGTGTCAACTCACAAGTTGACTTACCAGCAATGCGATCATTGATAACCCTCAACAGGTTACTAACCTTGTTATTCATATCAGCTTGCTGTTGTCTGAGTTGATCCTCGAGGTTGGAGAGCTGCGTTTCTTGGGAGAGAATGAATTTTCGCAGTTCTTCTTCATGATTTTGTTGTTTAGGTGTACTCTGAGGAGGATAATGTTCAGACCAGGCAAGTGGGGGAGAGTCATTGAATGATACACTTCGAGTTTGGTTCCAACTAAAATTTGGCTTATTCTTCCATGCCTCATACCTATCCCCAGAATTCCTAGGCCCATAATTAGTAGTGAGCTACTTATATCCCGCGTTATCGATTCGCGAGGATGCGAATTCTTTAAAAGCTTGTTTGGGGAGTTCCATTCAATCATGAGTGTCGTGAGGACCATCACATAATTTGCATGAAGAAGTGACTTTGTTCATTTGGCTTGGAGGTTTCGGAGCCTCGTAGGATTTCATGTGAAACTTGACTTGGTCCTCAAGTTCCATGATCCTACGGTCGGAAGTGCTTGAGTTATTCGAGGGCAAAGATATTGCCTTGACCATTTTGTTCAAATCACGGGGGTCATTCCAACTTTCATTGTCATAGAGAGCAAGATCTTCTATGAGTTCCCATGATTGTTCCGCACTTAGATCACGTAGCTTGCCACCGGCCGCTTGGTCAATGGTTTGCTTCGTGGGGATATTGATATAGTCATAGAAAATTTTGGACTTGAAGCCAAAGGTCTATGCCATGGTGAGGGAATTTTTGGAGTAAGTCCTTGAATCGAGTCCATGCCTCGTAGAGGGTTTCGCCTTGACGTTGTTGGAACATCAAGATGTCATTCCTTAGCTTTGTGGTTCTTCCCGGTGGGAAAAATTGAACAAGGAAGCGAGTGGTGAGATCGTCCCAAGAGGTGATGGATCCTGCGGGTAGACGTTCTAGCCATTGACCAACTTGGTCTCGCAGAGAGAATTGGAAGGCACGTAATCGGGTAGTCTCTCGAGTTTCAACATCAAGGTCTATGGAGTCGGTGATTTTAAGGAAATCCTTGAGATGTTGATTTGGATCTTCGGAACGAAGTCCATGGAATGCACATCCGCTTTGCACCAATCGGATGGTGTCGGATCGCAAAGGAGACACATTGGCTCCTTGGGTGAGCTCAATGTTGTTTCGATAGCCTTGGTTGCTAGGACGAGAGTATTCTCCTAAGGTACGGGCTCTAGGAGGTGGGTTTGGTTGTGGTGAGTTGTTGGGATCAAGGATATTACCACCTTCCATGATGTCGGATGGTAATGGTTACGAACAAAAGCATGAAGAAAAAGATAGACTAAAGAAAACTTAGAAAAATAAAAATAAAAATCTCACTAGAAAGGATTCTAATGAGTAGACCTAATTAAAAATAAAATTTTCAACCTAATCAATAACTATTCCCCGGCAACGGCGCCAAAAACTTTGATGCGCGGGATTGCGACCACGCACTAGGTTTTACCTCTCAAGGGATCTTGAGAAGCTTGCAATCCCCACCAGGCAATGTACCTGACCGATGTAGTATAGTGAAGTGGCAAGTACCGGGGGATTGATTGTTCTCTCGGGGAATAGTGTCGTTAGAATTGAAAAGCTACTCTAATTAGGCCTAAGGGTTGAGGGATGATTCTTTTTGTATTTTTATAATTTGTTGAAAGCAAGTAAAAATCTCGGTTTTTGGAAGAGTGGGTGGAATTAGTTGCTAGTCAACTAACCCAAATAACTACTTATGCAAATAAAAATAAAAATAACAAGAAAAGTAAATTGGTTGTGAAACTTATATAAGAGAAAAATGTTTTTACTTAGATTTCCTTACTCCCTAGCTATCTTTTACCGGTTAATTGGTTTGTTGTAATTGTGTGGATGACAGGTTGTATTCCTTTAAACCATTCGTAGGGCCGTGTAGATCTTCCCTAACTCTATAAGCTCCTACTTCACTCCTATGTCGAGCCGGCTAAAAGCTCTTAACATGGGATCACTAGAATTCGCTTATGCATTAAATACAACCATATAATCGTAGTACACATCCGATTCATGTTTCTTAAGACGTTCAAGCAAGTTACCGTATAGGAGGTTAGCCAGTTTTCTTAAGCCTAACATCGATTTCACCCACCCACAACAATCACAAACAAACCAACAACATGCAATCAATAGCTAGGTTTCATTAGATCTAAGGAAACACAAGAAAAACCTAGCCTAGCATGTTAATTGAAAGACAAGCATAAGATATAATCAAACAACACATAGACATATTGATTGATTTGGAAGGAGACTTATCTTCAATTGAACATCAAGGTTTCAAGGGTGAAAAACCCTTGTAAGTACAGTGTTTTACGACCTAGGGTTTATCCCTAGGGTTCTCCCAAAAGTTGCACCCTTAATGAATGAAAATTAGAAGAGTATATATAGATTTACAATCTGACGGCGTCACATTTTAGCATGTGACGCCGTCACCTCGCCGCCAAAACTCTCTTGGATTACTCAGATTGACGTCGTCCCTCTTTAAAAGTCTCTGGGCCGTCTCTCTTTAAATTATAACAAGACGGCCTACTCTCATTTACACGAGACGCCGTCGCGTGTAATTCTTCAAAAATCTTTCTGGGTCGTCAAGTGCAAAACTTATCCACCTTGTCATCAAAGAGTGACGCCGTCAGGTAATATTTTCAGCATGATTTTGAGACTTCGTCGTTTTCTTCACTTTTATGCTCCAAAAACGTCTAAAATGCTTCTTTTTCCAAATTTCTTCTCCAAAGTACCTAAAATGACAAAAGCAACGATTTAAGGCGATATTTGATCAAATAATTACGGATTAGGGCTTAAATGACCCCCTAAAAGCGTAACACTTTTCGCCTCATCACGTATGCTACATCTATGACCAAAGGAATGAAGACGACATCAAAGATTCTCTAAAAATCTATATGAGGTCACAGTTGGCTTTGGTACATGTCGAAGACTTCCAAATGGGAGTTGAAAGCTTACAGAGAAAGGTCAACCTCACTCATCCGATGATAACATTTCTTGGAATTGATGAACACGAGCCCTGGACATGCATTCAGAGTCCATTGTTCGAGCTCGGAGTTGTATATGAAAATGCATCGGGAGTAAAGAGGTTGATGATATCGAACGAGATTCCAAAGTTCAGCTCTGGTACATTGAAATGGGTTCTTAATAGAATTCATGGCTTTTTGAGCCTATGTTCACAGGAGACGAGTACTGATATGTGTCTAAATATCCTTGGAGTGTTTTTTTGTGTGTCTCAGGTAAATGGATTGAAAACAAGGCAAAAGTGAGCAAAACCGAGCTTGGATGGGAAGCGGAGCTAAACGGAGCAATACTGGACCGATTCGACACAATTTGGAGCATTTATTGAAGAATTGAAGAGTCGAAGTCAATCCCGGGAATGTGACATGGGGGGGGGGGGCATAGAAAACCCAAACCAAAACCCTAATTACCCATTTGCCCTTAACCGTAAACCAAAATGACCAAAATACCCCTCACCCGACACCAAAATCACCAAAATACCCTTTATCACCCGAAAAGGTAATTTCAAAATCATTTTCAAAACCCAAAAACATTTTCAAAATAATAATAATAATAATAATAATAATAATAATAACCCAAAAACCTTTTGTCAAAACTTAATTAATATTTTGTTATAAACCTTTTTTATTAAGTTTACTTTTATTATTAGTATTACTATTATTATTAGTATTATTATTATTATTATAAGTAAAAAAACTACAAAAGTTATTTTGCAAAACAGTTTTTAACTAACTTCTATTACTAATAATTAAACAATACTAATCTTACTTTAATCCTAAACACAAATCCATAAAACCACTTCAGCCCAACTCCCACAAAACCCATAAGCCTAACCCACAAACAATCCCAGAACTAATAAAACAAACACACCCCAGTCAAACCTCACACCTTCTTCCCCATCTTCCCATCCTTTTACCCGCCAAGCAAATCACCTCTTCTCCTTTAACCTGCAACACGCCTTCATCACCTCAAAAGTTCCCCCTCCTTCACGTGATGCCACCCCCTTCATTGCCACGCTGGCAATCCTAAACAAGCCACAAATTGATCCTATGGCCATAAAATCAAGGCTTTGGCTCCAAGGCCATCTGAGCTGTGATTGGTGCTTAAAGAAACACACAGCTTGGTCCAATGTTTACTCTCACAAAAGAAGCACAACGAGAAGACAAACAAGAGACCAATGAAACCCTAGCATTCTTGGAGTACTATAAATAGAACATGTTGTAAAGCCTCCAAGGCAGTAGGTTTTAGTTAAATTTTTAGTCTTTTAGGTTTTTTTAAGCCTTATGTACTCTTTATTTTAAATCAATGCAATTTTCAGTTTAAGCTTTTTATCTTTCCTGTCTTTAAAATCCTTTCAGTAGTACTTCAAACTACTTATTTTACTGCTTATTTCATGTTCTTCTATGCTTCTTTAGGTTAGTTATAGCTTATTACATATTTTCCTTACAAGTTTTAGTCTAAAAAAACCAAGTTTTAGTTTAAAATTCCAACAGGCCAACACTTTAAGGGGTGTTTGGCACAAGGCATTTTTAGAACTTAAAACCTGTTTTGTCCACTCTTTTCAATTATACTAGCCTTAGTTATTAGTTAGTAGCCATTTTCAAGTAAAATTTTTTAGTTCTAAGTAGTTTTAAAAGATTTGTAGCTATTTTCCAATTTTTTTTATGTTCAACTGTTTTTAGAAATAGGTGGCTTAGATCTTTGTTTTAGGTACTTTAGTTGTAGTTTTTGGTTCACAATAGCTTCAAATAGGGTTATGCAAGAGTTTCAAACCTGGAACTTGACATTTGTGGGTCAAAAGCCCCTCTTTTGACCCATTTTCCCAACTGATTTGCTGTCAAAAAAGAGCCCAAACAGCAAAAAAGTTTTTGATTTTTCATTTCTTCGTTATAAGCCCTTTGCCCTAAAAATTTGTATGGTTCATTTTTGCTTGCTTGTGTTCTACTCCATATTTTTATTTTATTTTTATGATTTTTTTTTACCTGCTGCTTTTAGGCCACCAAAACAGCCCAGTCGCCATTTTTACTGCAGCCTTTAGCTTAGGATTCGCTTTTATTCTTATTAGGCTTATATTAGTGCTTATATTTTGTTCCATATAGCTTATTTAGGATTCCCCTAGTATGCCTAATCTTGTTTCCCCCTAGGTCTAGCTTATTTTAGCCTTTTAATTGGCTTATAGAGTTTATATTTCCTTTTATTAGCTTAAGTTGTAAACTGCTTATCATTTGCTCTTGCTTCTGCTTATTTATTCAGTTTTAGAAAAAGTTCCAGTTGTAGTTTTTGCTAATCTTCATTAGTTTTATTGGTTAAAAAAAAAAAAAAAAGATTTTGCAAAAAAAAGGTGCACAGGACTCGAACCTGTGACCTCCTGGCAGTTAACACAAACACCAAACCCCTTACCATCTGTGCTCCCTTGTGTTTCTTGTTATCCTTTGCTTTATTTTATATCTAGCATGTAGATGTGTGTTTAGCTTATTTAATTTTTCAGCTTTTCTTTTGCTTATATACTGCTTATTTTGTACTGTGCCCCCCATTTTTATATTTTTTTTTTAGGTTTCTATTAGCATTAGGTAATTTGGAGAAAAAAAATCAGATTTATTTAAAAAGTTTTAGTATTTCTTAGGATTAATTAGTTTAAAATACTTTTTAAATCATATTAATTAGAATTTTAATGAAATTTTTAATTTTCTTTTTTCTAAAATTTTCTTTTGTCATCTAGTAAGTAGGATAATTGTTTGTATGCCCGTAGGACTAGTCTTGCTTAGATTTCACTTTTTATTTTGCGCGTTGACGTTATTTTTAATTAAAACGCGTGTTTTTAGTTTATTTGCTTTACGTAATTGTTCCACAACACCAAATAATCAAATCCATCCTTACAAGCATTTTAATCTCGAATCTTACATGATATCGCCCATTCACACCTCGTTGGGACACGACCCGGGTAATCACTTGCCCGGTATCACACACACACACACACACACACACACACATATATATATATATATATATATATATATTATATATATATATATATATATATATATATATATATATAATAGGGTATTGGTTACGTGAAAGTGATTTTTGCATGGGATGTATCATATTGAGGATAGGACAACTTGGAGGGACAAGGAAAATATTTGGGAAGAGATAACGAGTAGGGTAGGGTAGGGGTAGCTTGATTGGATTAGCAAGTTGAATTACAAGTGTGTTTTGGGGGTCGATTTAAAGTGATGACGAGGCCAAGGGGTTCTAGAACCCTGATTTTATTTTCGGAACATGTGAAACGAGTAGGCAAAGATTCAGTATTGAAGTCTCTTTGGTCCTTGTGAGTGCAAATGGTTCAGTGTGAACGTGTTTGAAGGTGTGTTTGGTCGCAAAAAAAATGTATAAGGGTTCGTTGATATAGTAACGTGACCAAAATGGTCACCTTGTGATCGAGTTGTGATCTACTTGGGTTTGAGATGATGTTAAGACATCCATTATTTGGTTATAGAAGTCCTTTGGGAAGTTTGTAAGGATTTTGTATGCTCATAGGTCCTTCCAAACGAATTTACATCGTGACAAATAAAGTAATTAGGTCGAATTACGTTAATGGTGATCCTTGTGAGACTTGTGGTGCGTTTTTCTTAGGTTAAAACGACCTAAAATGAGTATGAGGAGGTTCTAGCAACTTAAATGTTCCCATACAAGCTTGTGCATGTTGTGGATCTTTTACGTTACATATGCATATATATCTAAACAAAAGAAAATGAGAATTTAGGGCACGTTTGTGAGTTAGTTACTTGTGAGATCAATTGGGAATCACTTAGGGAGTCATTGTGAGTGTTTGGAATCATTAGGATCAATTTCAACATGTTTTGCCCATTGTGACTCAATTTGGGGTACGTTTTGGGAAAAGTTGTGATCTCGCTAAGCTTTTTGATGACGTCAAAATAATCTGATATTATAAGTATCAATTTCCCCTCTTTAGTTGACCATTTTAGCTTGAATATTGTCTGTAGTTTTGTCTTATTAAATTCTCCTTTCGTTTCAGGACTTGTTGGGAACTAGGGTATGAAGGCGGCAGATGGGACTGAAGATGGATCAATACGGACATAAGTACTCCGCTACATGAAGACTACGGCGTACTAAAGTGATGATGGTTATCGCTGCGCCAGAGCNTATATAAATATATATATATATATATATATATATATATATATATATATATATATATATATATATATATATATATATATATATATATATATATATATATATATATTGTATTCACGGATTTTGCAAGTTAACCTTTTCATAAGGGTTGATTAGTGAATTCCCCTCACGTCTACTTTGTATTTATTTGATAAGCACTCAAAAACGTGAATCAAGTACCACGGTTGATGATGATCAAAGAACAAAGCTGAGATTGCTTGCTCAGTATGTGGAAGAAAGACTAAAGCTTCAAAGTATCTGGAGATTCATGGAAAAATGCGTAGGATACCGAAGATAAAGTCCAGAAAGAAAGCCCATAAATAGAAGACCCGAATGATCTACCATTAGGGGGATTTTTGGAACAAGAAAAGTGTAAATCATTTGTTAGGGACTTCTATTTATCAGTTGTGTAAGTTGTAAGACCTGCAACAGCATATTCCTATCGCAGCACTTGTATAACTGCGATAGTATGCTTGGCTATGTGTAAGGGTATAAATACCCCCTACCTCATGGGTAATGAGGTGTGTGTTCTTTCTTATCTATGCGAGACTTTTACTATGTTTCTCTCATTTCTTTCTCTTCTCTAAAGTGTCCACACCCACTTTATCTTTCATAGATTATACAAAGTAGACGTGATATTTTTAGAATAACAGTATAAGCACAGTTAGGGACAATAGACTTACAGGAGTTTCGACTTAAAAGTATGGATCAGATAGGGTGATAATTTGGAAAAAACGGGTGTGCCCGCTATGGCTGCAACCTTCATAGGCTGCCATGCCAAGATACAAACAATTCCATGTTTATCCTCACCCGTTAAACTCATCATAGCCTCAAGATAGTCTCAACCTCAAATTCATGTAACCAAGTTAGCACATCCCTAACAACAAACAGTTGTTAATTCACCAAACATAAAAGAGTTACTGGGTATCAAAAGCTGCTGCCACAGCAGTTGCACCCAAAGAGTTAGGCTCAAATATGGTATCAGTCAGGTTAAAGCGGATACAACCGCCATGTCTGCAACCGGAATAGGCTGTCCTGCCAACATATGGCTTATCTCGCATTTACACAGACACGTTAAAAATCATCATAGGCCTAAGATTATTATCAACATATTAATTCTTTTTTTCAAACATTAAGAACACTTTTAAAGTGCATTGTGCACATATTGCAGCATGTGGCTGCTAACACGAATGATAGCCCTGCAACAACTGCAAAACCATTATTCCAGCAAGCCTTCTAAGCTAGGCTCAGATATGGCACCAAATGGAAAAAAGCATGTGCACATGCCATGGTTGCAACGCCGAGACGTTGTCATGCCAAGATACGGGGAATTTCACTTTTAACCCGACTCATTCAAACCCAAGTCAGCCTCATTTCAAAGGCAAGCCAAGGCAATATCACGGTCAGTAAACAAAGCAACAGCGTACACTGCAGCACATGGCTGCAAACATAATTGTTTGCTGCAACCAAACATAAGCAAACAAAGAGCATCTGATCGTCTGCCCTGCCAAATCCTCAGATTGGTTACTGGTCGGGCAACAAAATATGTACCAATATATATATATATATATATATTATATTATTTATATATATATTTATATATATATATGTATTTATATATATATATATATATAACTATATTATATATATAAGTTAGGAGTTCTAGAGAAAGTGCATTTCGGTAAAAATGAGAAAATAACTGTGATGCACTAAATAAACACTGTGATGCACCTGTTTTTTTTTATTAACTGTGATGCACTAAAATAAAAATTGGTGCAATTCACAGTTAAAAATTTTAGTGCCACAACATTATTTCTACTTTTCTTACGAAATGCACTTTTCTCTTGATCCGGAACACTATATATATATATATATATATATATATATATATATATATATATATATATATATATATATATATATATATATAACAACCAAAAGGAACCTCAACTTGCATCATCCACTACATGCAAACAATTGTCACTACCAAAATACAAAAACCCCAATTCACAGAAGCCACAAATTAACTGAAAACCTAATTTTTCAGCATCAAATTGATTCAAACACAATCAACAAAAAGCACCAAATTAATTATAGTTAAGATCAACTATCAACCACAATCAACAAACACCAATATCAAAATCCAATTTAAGATTAAATGAAAACACAAAATGTAAATTGAACAAAAAAATCCAAATTAATTTAAACCTAATTTTTCAACATGCAACACCAATATCAGAACTCAAATTCATAATAAATAAAAACATCGCACCTTCATTTTTCCTAAAACGAAATCTGCAGAAACGACAGCAACTCCCCGCCATGGCTGCAACCACAAACTCGCCGTGGCTACCCCTCCAAGATACCAGAGTCGACCGTTGTTAAGATTTAGCGTGGTACACTGTTTTGGATCTAGGGTTTTATACAGTAGATCCCAAAAAGCTAACAAACACCGATTATGAATGTTCTGGAATTATGTAGTAAACTTTATCATACGCATAAAAAAACGCATCAAATACCATACTTGGCCAACAATTATGGATTATTGAAGACGGATCAGGGCTAAATGAATCGGGCTTTAGCAGCCCATAATTTTTTGCGGGAAACCAAGCGGAAATACGGCTTCGTATTCACTGTGATTTAATCATATATATAATGCTCCTATTGAGGCATGAAAACTCACAGTTCTAATTTGAAGAAAATACCAATAATACTAATATTTTTAAGGCCATCTTTAACCAAATACTTTAAAAATTCTCCAAATTCAAAGAAAAATTAACATATTTTACAAATATTCCTTCTCTAAAAACTTCTCTTCTCCAACCATATCATTCAAACTTCAACTTCAAAACATTTTATATTAAACTAGTTTATTTTTAACCAATAACTTAAACTCTAAGCCACTTCATATATATAATAACATTATTCTATGTAGGATAAATAGTGACCATCCAAATATGAAGAATATAGATCAATGCTTCAAAATTTTTATTCAAATTTAGAGCATGGTTGAAGATGATTTTTGATGCTCTATTTTTAAAATATTAAAAAAAAATGGTTTGCATACTACTATGGTTAGTCAACAATTTTTTTTTTTTAGGTTGGCAACATGCAAATTGGACTAATTTAGTATTTTGTTATTAACGAGTAGGCCCGTTAGGCCTATATCAAGCCCATTGGCAAGGATGTTCCGTTTGTAATTCTCTTAACAACACCCAAGACCAATCCCAAGGCCGTGCATAGGTCTTTTTAAGCATCTATTCTATACACACTCAAAAATGCTCTACTTGTCACGATATCATTCAAAATTTCAAATGAACATGAAAAATAATCAACACATGTTGTTAACTTGTTATCAATATCAGTTGTCAAGATTCACGGATCAGAGAATCGTGGGAGATGGTTTATAACTTTGCCTGAGAGTTAGTAACATTCAAGATTATAATATAGAATAGTCAGAACTTAACCACCCTAGGATGATTGTGTTAAGAATAGTCTTCCACGATCAAGTTATTTCGTGGTAGTTTTATTGCTAACTAATTGTGAATGTGTGTGTAAATAGATAGGACATATATAACATGTCCCTTCGACTGTAATTTCCTGTAAGAATATCGAAAAAAAGAGTCCATAACCAAGAACCCAAGATGAAACCATAAGGATGATACGAAAATCTTACTTTCTAGTGAAGGTTACAACATCAAAACCTTGTTTCATAACCGTAACAGAGATCTTACAATTATACTTACGATTCTGTTACAGCATTGACTCTTAAAATTTCCCATTCTTCCATACTTTAGTATGTTTATCATATAATTTAGCAAGTGAAACAGTTAGTATTTACTCAACTTATCTGATAGAGAAACAATTCCTTCTGTTAAGCTACGGAGTAATATAGTTCAAACCACTTAATTATGATGATTAAATCAAACTGAGTTTGAAAAATCAATGAAAGAAAATAAAAAAGATCACGCCCAGTGGGACTCGAACCCACAATCGCCTGATTAGAAGTCAGACGCCTTATCCATTAGGCCATGGGCGCTTTTGTTTTTTGATTTCACTTATCAGATCTAAATACTTCTATTTATTTGTCTAGTCCATGTTCCTAGCTCTAAGAAAACAAATAATTTTCTGTTATTACATATTGATCAGTAGCATATCTTGATGATGTCAATATATATGTACTTTATTCGCATGCACCCAAGGTGGTGTTTAAAAGATTGCCTTACTGAATTTGCTTGCATCATCCCACACTTCTTCCTATAACTTTTGTCACTTTATTTTCACATTTCAATCATTTCATACCCAAAAATGTTTTATCTATTTTGGAAACAAGCAGTTTGGTTGGAAAATGATGAAGTCACTACGTACTCATGTTTATTTTACTTTCATTTTCATTGCACCTAGCTAAATGAAGGTTTTGGATTTAACTTAAATAAATAAATGTGTTATAAAGATGATGACAAATGGTAGTTGAAATAATAATATGTGTTGGAACTTCCATGGTTCTTGATGATGATGATGATGAAGATGAACGACACTGATTCCGATTCGCATAAAGAAATTCGAATGTCAAAGAAACTTTGTTACTATCAATTCACATGAGGGGGTAAAACAAGAAGAGATAGTTTTTTTTTTTTTTCTTTGTTAAACTGCATGTGAGCATGTCAGTGTGTTTATATATATGTAGTTGATTGTTTTCATTCAGAACTCATGGCAGTGTGTGTGCATTATCAGGCAACCATGCATGTGCTTTTCTAAAGACACTTTTATCATTGTATATATTTACTACATCCTTCTGCTTTAGTTTACCCTTTGGTCTTATGATCGATCAATTTAGCTAGAATTCGTGTAGATTGATCGAGATCATTAAATGCACCCTTGTGGACCAACACCTTTCCAAGGATCTAAAACCGACATCTTTGTATCGATTATGCACCAATGTCACTTAGGGTTTGGTCTCAACGTACGGCCTTATCAATCTTTTGTGTTCTTTATTTTTTTGGACGGCAATTGTGGCTACATGGCCCCTAGCCCAGAAGGCGTAACGAGCCCACACAACTAAGTTGGGTCCAGCCCAGAAGACAATGGCACCCTTCCATTTATGCACGCGGGAGGAACCCCCTATCGCCCTAGACAAGACTCGGACTTGAGACCTTACCTAGGAGGGTAAAACCTCCATACCGCTAGACCAGAGGCCCATTGGTCTTTTGTGTTCTTTAATTAGACCGCTTACAAGTAAATTATGATCTTAATGTTCTTGACACAAAAGGAAACTTTTTCTACAAGCTAATGATATAATTTGTAATGAATTAATGTCATTTGTATAGGGGGTGTTACGTTTGCATATGACACTTCTTGTTATACTGCTTTTTGAAACAAGTTGTTTTCAAAAAAACAAATTCAAATTGCTTATTCAAAACAACATATTCTCTCTATAAAGTATAAAGAATTACCGGTCTTACGAGCTTATGTAAATTTGGAAAGCCTCATACGTCGATTATTTTAAGCTTATAAGCATATCTATGCCATTAAATAAGCTATAAGTTCAACTTGATAAGTTTATAAGCCAAAAGTGGGATTTAGCTTTTCCAAATTTTAATCAAGGTACTCCTTAAACTCGCAACCTGAACCCCGTCAAATAGTTATACAAAACAATAAGCAATATAGTAATTAACCAAACACCATTTAAAAATCATCAACAATCCAAGCAAGGTTTGATATTTTGTTTAGCGGGGAGCTTTAAATTTCATTAATGTACCTAACGGAGCAAAAATTCACTCTATGCACCTTTTGAAGGAAAGATACTCGGACACACTTGATTCTTTTAGGCCATCTTGATACTGCTAGACCAAATTTCTATTCATCTATGCGTCAACCACATAGGGATTGGAACCATTTGACAAAATGTGGTATCTTTTGGGTGAAGTTAACTGCAAAGTTAGTTGTAGTAAGTTTGAATAGTTGATGTTTGCAGAGAGATACGGCAGAGAGTAAAAAGGGTGAGAAAGAGAAATGAGAAAAAATGGGCAGACAATCTGAAAAAGATGGTAAGTCTAGCAGTGGAATAGGGGTTATCCAAACAAGGTAAGAAAATTAGGTGTCTCCTATTCACAAGGAAGAACACCCATGAATGGAAATTTTTTGAAAGCAAAAGCCTGTGTAATCAAGGAAAATGGAAGATTGGACCACTTCTTTATAGCCTGTAGCTATTAACCACACTAAAAGATTACATTCAATTGCCATCTAGTTTGCTGTTTCTTACAAAAGGTATGAACTCAGGATTAGTGATTTTATTCATTTTGTATCCACTTTTTCATAGGAGAAAACTTTTCCATGGTTTTATTGCTTAGTCCTTTTTATCCGCAGTTAACAAATCATTCCTAATTACGCACGTTATTAATGTCATAACTTTGAGTCACGTACTGGTTATGTCGTTATTAACATTAGTTTGTTAAAAACGGCAATAAACCAGCGACACTCTAAGTTGTGACCCATGAAGTTTGAACCATAAGAGCATTGGTACATTTAGGGGCTTACGGTTTTTCAATGTATCAATCATGTTAGTTGATTGATTTGCTATTTAAGATATGTTCCTGTTTTAGTTTGAGAATTCTGCTTTAGGTTGGGAAGCAAAACCTTAAATTGTACTTAAATTTTATGTTATGTTAGTTTCAAACTTTAAAAGGATAACATAACACGTTCATATGATAATGTTTTCATTGATTGAATTGTGGAAATAAAAAGATAAGAAGTTAGACCCACGTGCTATAGAATGAGATAGAAAGAAAAAAGTTTACAAAAGTAGATTTTGATATTGAAGTTGTGAAAGGTACAATGTGAAAGTGAAATGTTGATTAGGGGGTGCAGCCATTATGCATTAAAGACTCGAAACAATATCATTGAATGTTGAGTTATCATGATTTGAGTGGGACAACTAGAAGAATAGAAAGCAACAAAGGACTAATAAGTCAAGGGCTCACTACATTCACTTTTAGCTTATTTATATCATATGCTTTTGTCCATTTTAAACTGAAACGACAATTCTTTTACAGTTTAATATCACTTGCTTTAAAGTGTATAGTATTAATTTATTTCTTATTACTCTCCGGTGACGGACAATTACAATTTCTTTTTACGATAGTACAATATATATACTAACTAGACAAGACATGCAACACAAAATTTTAGGATCAAATTCATTTAGGAAAGTTAAGGTTTTTAACAAAAAATTACATTACACGGCAAATACCATGTGTTCACGGAAAGTCCCGGGAACCCCTTAACTGGTTCTGTCCCTGATACTCTCGATACGTCATTTGGACAATTGGACCTAGTTAATTAGTTATGTACGTACGGTTGTGTTATAGTGTACTCGAGCGTAATGTACTAATGTTAACAACTGAACGTCATCGGTCATGTACGTATTGGAATATTGGTTAAAGCTAACTACTGAATAAGTTATTGATTACCTAAAATACACTGACAACAGACCAAAGTTTGTTAAATTCTTCTACATTTTGTCTTATTGTCATATAAAAGGAAACATGCGACTTCTGTTCTTTTTATACTCTTAAGGCCCGTTAATCGAACTTAGAATTAATAAGTGTTAATACCATTGAATAGGCATTATCGTAAGTAGTTAATACATAAATAAAACATGATGGTTGGTAAAAGGGGCCTTGAGGTTAACCATGAATGCGACCCACGGAGTAGACTGCTGTGCTTCTTTGCACCTTGCAGAGAATGCCTCATCTATCACATCACCACGTATATATACGGGCCCTATGTATTTTACTTCAAATGCTACATTGTTTTAATACTCATTGCTATACCACACCCGTAGAATTTTATCTAAAAACTTTCCATATGTGTTATGTTAGAATATATACTTTCACTTATATTTTTCTAGACATAGTCTTTTTCAACATCTATAAATGTTTAATAATTATATATATAGTTTGGTATTTCGGTATTTCCTATATAGGGAGTGCAATGGAGAACCTAAGATCCAATGCAAGCAAACCAGGCCCTTATGTCTAAAAACAACCTCTTTTCTTTTTGTTTAGCATGCTCTCGCATTCTGATTGATCTTTTGCAAGTGTTGTAATCATGTTGTTCTTATAAGATTTATCGTACAAATCCGGTGGTGCATACATGAAAGAAGGCGCGAAGAGATGAAAAAGAAATGAGAAATGACTTTTGGAGCTTGTTGACTTAAGTTGGAAGCTAAATTTGATGTTCATCATAACATAAGTCTAAAAATAAAAATGAGAAGTTTGAGATATTGTAAATAATAGACTAGCATTTGTTTCAGACCTAAAACTAAGGGTTTAGCTAGAGTGAACCTAAGTTTGTGTCATGTTTGAGCAACATTATATATCAATTATATTTTAGGTCGGACGGGAGACAACATAATCTATTGAATATATTTGTTACCTTTTCACACAGGAAAAAAAACATAACAACTATTGATGATATTAGAGGAAGGGGTATGCAAACTTAAAAAAAATAGTTCATTCTCCACACTTTTAATTTTACACTTTTCAAAAACTAAACGAGTACCCGTGCATAGCAACGGGATTTTATAGCGACACATAGTTTATTGATAAAAAAAGTTTATAGGTTATAAACGAAAAACAATAAAAGTTTGAAGATTTGGAAATTTAACATAATGTTTTGATATTAATATTAATTACATTCATAATTTCCTTTAATAAGATTTCAATATTTCAACATTTCAACATTATTGACTTTTCACTTTTCACTTTTGACTCTTTTTCCTTTATATGTAGTATAGATATTAATTACATTCATAATTTCCTTTAATAAGATTTCAATATTTCAACATTTCAACATTATTGACTTTTCACTTTTCACTTTTGACTCTTTTTCCTTTATATGTAGTATAGATATAGATGTGTAAAATTTTATTTGTTTATTAACACTTAATGATGTTTAAAATAATAAATTTTTCACACTTATAGTTGTATAAAAAAATTCATACTTTTAAGTGTGAAGAATTATAAGATTTCTCCACATTTATAATTATTGAGGTTATTTGTAAGACTAAAATTCTCCGCACTTTGAGGAAGTGTGGAACATTTGAGCTTCCGCACTTTGAGAAATTGTGGAGAATTTGGGTTAACACCTATAAGTGTAGACATTACTTAGTGTTGCAAATTTATTGTTTAACATTTTTTTTTCAACACTTATTAATATAACCAATTTTTACATATTATTAATTGTTAATAAATAAATAAAATTTTACACCATTTTTAAAAGTGTGGAGATTGAGTCAATTTTTTGTAGTGATGGTAACATTCACCCTCATGCCATTTTTATGTGGCAACCAAAATGGCATGCCATTTGCATGTTCCACACCCCACCCCCTTGTGTAATTTGAAATGTGAATGAAGTCACTTGCGCAAATTCCATTTTTTTTATTTTTACTTTCTTTTAGTTATGTTTTGTTGTTGGATTTGTGTTTTAAGAGCATCAGGTGTCGTTGAGTAAGTTTTCCTCTTCATTCGGGCCCTACGTGTGCCACATCACCCAACAATATAATCCATCGGCAAACTATCCACCACACTACAATCCACCAGCAAACTATCCACCACAAAACTAACCACGTCTTTTGACTAATGATGAACTGTATGAGCAAGATATGCAAGAATTGTTAAAGGTTCAAGCAGAGGAAGAAGAAGAGGCAAGAGCTCGTGAGGCATACTTAAGAGGTAAACAGGATCGTAGAAACCGTCGAGCAGAATGGCGATGGAAAATGGGGATTGACCGTGTGCCATCGAGTGAGGACGATTCGAGTGCCTCCTATTCGAGTGACGAGGGCTATGTCACAGACTGAATCATTTTCTTGATTCATTGTTTTATTATCGTATGTTAGTTTAGGGGTTTTAATTTCCGTTTCTTAGTTTAATGTTGTAATCGTATTTGTTTCAAGTAATGGCAATCCTATGTTTAATATATTTGCATTTACAAAACAATTACATATTTACTAAACACCTACATATTTACAAACCTTTATAAACATTTTAAATTTACAAACACAACAATATAAAAAAACAACAACAAAAAAAAAGTGAAAAAAAAAAAAAAAAAAAAAAAAAAAAAAAAAAAAAAAAAAAAAAAAAAAAAGTACTCATTTTTTCAGGCCGAGAGCTCGCCATGCAGACGAAGAGCTCGCCAACGGCGAGCAACGGCGAAGCCAACATGGTGTGGCGGCGAGAACGATGAAGGCTCCACCTAGGATCGGCGAGGGACGACGAGCTCGACACCTGATGCTCTAATTAGGTATGATGGAGCTCAAAAAGTGTGAAACATGCAAACGGCATGTGATATAAAATAAGGATATTTTTTATGTGTGAATGTCAAATGTGAAAAGTTGATGTAGAGCTGATTTAACACAAATGACACACAAACGGCATATTACGATACCTTTCCTCTTATTAGCTTGAAACACATGCATTTTCTAGTGATCGAGTTAAACCAATGACTTTAACGATATTTAGAGATGAGTCAATTTCTAAGGACCGGTCCACACACATGGCATGTGATAGTGGGGTTTTCTTAAAGCAACCACAACACTTTTAAAGTTAGCACAAATATACACTTTTCTTTTCTCACCCTCTTTTTTTTCCGTTACTCCATCTCACTATATTTTCAATGTCTAGTTATATCACAACTTTCAATCTTTAAGGTTGAAGTCTCAATTAATTGGCAAAAGAACCAAATGTATATATGAAAACTTCACAAATGTCATAAAACTTATTGATTATAATTTGAAATGTAAAATATCTCAAGCATTATTTATGGTACGTGCAAACAACTTTAGGTGGTCGCGTTAATTAACCTCATGAAAAACAAAGACTTTACACGATTTGATTTTGCGTAAATGTGAGTACAAACTAGATTAGCTGTGTAAAATGTCAGAAAACATGATTAAAAAAAAGAGCTTTACAAAACTTAGTAAATATAAAGCATCAACACGATTATTTAACTTTATAAGTATATGAATCCAAAATAAAAGTCAATGTATATAAGTATATATGTACTGTTTTTTATTTTTTTATTTTTTTTTATTTTTTTTATTTTTTTTTTAATTTTTTTATCTTTCTTCAAAAAAGTCAAATTTCTAACAACAAACCGGTTTCAATTATATTGAAGTGTTTGTTCAAAAAGAAATTTATATTGAATTGACGAGCAATCACTTTATAGGTGCATACATATTGAACTAATATTACTTTATATCCCTATTGATGGCAAGTGTATGTCTAAATAGTTACAACTCAATGTTTTGAATAACATGAAGAAATAATATAGATAAGAAAAACTGGTTTTTACATATGTTAGCTAGTTGTTTGCCATTTATCGTGAGTGCTCGGTATAAATAACATGCAATAATATTAGTGACCCGTCCATGCAGGTTTGCATAGCTAGCTATAGGTACTACTATATAATTTTTCTATGTGTTAATACTTCCTTAAAAAGGGTACTTGTCAAATTTAAAATAATATAACGTAATTTTGCTACTAATAAGATTTGCGTAGTATACATGTTTCTAGGATCGTCGGAGTTGAAACAACTTTAATTTCCTTCAAGACCAAAATACAATAAATCTTAAATATTATTCAAGCTTTGTTATATAGACTATTTCACTTTACTCCTATTTATATAAGTAGTTTGAGGTCTCTATCTTTATATATGTTGTAGCAATAAATTCGACCTTTAATAAAATCACAATAAAATATCAGCCTTAGAAATTGTTATTTATACCCTCTACTTGCATACTACTCTTGCACTACTGTGCTATTCACATAAAACCCTAATTCTTAATTTTAACCACTCACACATACTAAAAACACTTTTACTGTGTGTTTTCATCCCAAACATCAAATGGAAATGATGCCGATGATGATGGAACTTGATGAACTTCCTGAGCAATACCCTCTTCCATTCCACGATCTTTCGGACTCACCACTCGTCGAGTTCACAGGCGGCGCAAGCTCCATAACAAACCACCACACACCATCACAACATGGCCACCTTATGTACCGTACACCACCACCCGTAATCATCCCATCAGTGCATGTGAGAGCTTTACGTGAATTCCCACGTGGGAGTTGGTTTCAGCAGAAGCCAGACTCGGTTGAGGCCATGAGGGAGATGATATTTCGTATGGCGGCCTTGCAGCCCGTACAAATTGATCCTGAGTCGGTTAAGGCACCTAAGAGGCGGAACGTGAAGATATCCAAGGATCCTCAGAGTGTGGCGGCTAGACATAGGAGGGAGAGGATTAGTGAGAGGATTAGGATACTGCAAAGATTAGTTCCTGGTGGTACGAAGATGGATACGGCTTCTATGTTGGATGAGGCTGCTCATTATATGAAGTTCTTGAAAAAACAAGTGCAAACTCTAGAACAAGCTGCGGCTGCTAATGGTGGTGCTGGTGCTATGCCGACAAAAACATCAGCACCAGTACCACCACCAGGGTTTAATGTTGTTACTATGAACAACCATGGTACTAATAATCATTCTAATTTGGTCAGAGCTTGTGGTCAGCCTGCTAGTCATATGATAGGGTCTATGGAGTTGCTTAGGTGAGTTATGTGGTGTGTAGAACTAGGGATAGGGGTGGTGGGTAGTTTAGTAATTTGACATGGGGTTATATATATTGTGAAACCTTGAGGTTGAACTATGCTAGTAATTTGTCGTGAGATTTGATTTTATTAGTTATGTGTGTAGCAAATTGTATTAGTTAAGAATCATTACCATATGTGATTATGATTATCCAAAATGAATACAACGCAAAACGGCCAATTTCTATCCGGCCGTTTTATTGCATGTTCCTAAAACAGAAGCTATTTCTGATCAAGCCATTGATCTAGTTACAAAATCGACTTATAGAACCAAAAGTAATTAGTTGACTCAGTTAACATCGATGCAACTAGAAATGGGTGTTTACTTTTCAGTGCAGAATAGCACGTTCTTTAAAATTCCTGATATTCTCTTTTAACTATGGCTTCTGAAGTACGTATGAAACAACTTTTTAGTTATCTCTTTAACTAACTAGCATTCAGTTTTGGCTACAATAAAAAGATGAAATTAGCAATGAATAAGGTAATCACTGCTAATATCAAAATAGATATATATATTTTTTATGTTGAAGTTGTATGATATTAGCTATTCTATTGTTTAGAACTAAAAGGTATCAAACACATTCGATCTATTGAACTTTCATAAAAAGAAGTATAAATTTATACCGTAGAAGTTACAATTTATCACCTAGTGTTGAAATCTTAGTTTTTGAAGTTAGAGAACGTTTTGTTTCTTTTTAAGATATAAGATGTACACAGATTAAACTATGGTAAATAAAACCTAACGATTATATACCTATAATATTCTAGCTAAGTGTTATTGTTATTGTTTATATATATTATCATTATCATACGGCCATTGCCAAAAATATGGAACTATTGCATGCAAGTTATAGTAATGCTGTATAAATTTGAGATAAATGACTCTAAACTAATGATAAAACTGTATACATTACCAATAAACCTCATGATGAATAGTTAAATCCTAAAGAAATGAACTTCATAGAATATCAAAATAGATATGTAGCAAAAGATAGATTAGTCTCCACTAACACAGTAAATAATGTCGCATTTGCACTCATAGCAATTAAGCAACTCAAAAGAGTTCTTTTTGGTTAAACAAGAGGGAAAAAAAAACTATTTATATTTTCTATATTTGGGATAGTGTGGTGAGGTAGGGCTTCCCTTTAACTTAAAGATTGGTGGAAGATTGAGATTGGTTATGCTTGTCTGTGCCAAATATATTGTTATTTTCTTTGACTATTTTAATTTTTGATATATATAAATATATACGAAGACATCGTAGCTAAGAAATTCTCAAACCAAAATGTTACGTACAAGATAATCATGTGACGTATCGATTGTTATTTTTGGTGGAAATACTAAAAAGGTTGGTTATGTGACGTTAACCATAAGAATGTGGACTGATATACATTTTTTGTAACGTGTCGCTGAACAAACACACTGATCGATCGGTTATAGTTGGTTTGTATCATAGAAAGCACTAAGAGTTAGTTCGTGTAATCTTATGTAGACCAAAACCTATGAGGTAACATACACGGGATAATCTTATATATGCAGCATCTTATATTAATTACGTAGAACTTGGATTTTTTTTTGGATAGTATATCTCTTGTACTATACACTTTACTGTGTGATAGTAACATATACTTTTCCAAGTAGTTGAAAGCTTTATAAAGTGTAAGTTTTAGGGTTCTTTGAAAAAAATGATTAAACTTTAGCTAGGGTCGGGTTGCTAGGCGTGTTTAATTCAAACTTGCTAGCTTTTATATTACTATCAAAAAACGCCTTTCAAATAATTCAAACTTTATAGTACGTGCTTCATTTTCATTTCACACTTAGGTTGAGCCTCGACGACTAACGGAATTAACTAACAATCATTGATTCGAAGCAGAAAAACAAAAAACCCCTAATGTTTTTTCCTTGGTTTGGGATCAACCGAAAATTCTAAAAAGGTTGAGTTTGCTCCAACCTAACCATATAAATCAACTCACCCTAATTCATATGTATTCATGTATCATCTTGCTCACCATAATTGGTTATAATTTTAGTAACACTCCGTAAGTAGTTTATTTGGTTTAGAGTAAGTGCTCACTTTTTGCACCTAACTTTTTGTTAGTAACTTGGGATGTAATATCCTTAGGGTGTTCATCAGTACGGTTATCGAGGTGCTCGGTTTATATGATTTGGTTAGTTCGGTTTTAAAAAATTTCAGGGTAAAACCGATAACCGAATTTCAATTCAGTCTGGTTTTCGGATTGACCCGAATAACCCGAATTACATAATTTATATTTTCTTTTTCATTTAGTTTTATAATTTTTTAGCAAAAAATATATTTATAAGCTTAAAATGTTATATTTATACCAGCTGAAAAGGGTTTTTAATAGTTTTTGTATGTATATAAAAATTTTATATATTTATGTGAATTCAGTTTTCTATTTGATTCGGTTTATATTTTGGCAACCACATCGATCCAAACCAAAACCTAAATATGTAATTTAGTTCAGTTCGATTTTGACAAATTTAGTATGGTTATAAGCTCGATTCGATTTTATTCGGTTTGGTTCGGTTCCGGTTTTCAGTTACCGTGGGTATTGCCTGATTTGTGAACACACTAGATATCCCAAAGATGCATTAAAGGTGCTGTTTGGTGGCCCAAGCCCCAAATGTGAGCCAGAAAATATAAAAATGGTACTTGAAAGGTACAAGCCCAATTTTGGTCAAGATGGTATTTGCAAGGCCTAAGCCCAAAAGATGGTGCAATTTAACGAGTTTAGTGTCTTGGGTTTTCAATGCATCTGGATGACTTGATACTTCACTAGAACTGAAATATTGTTGTGCCAGTTCTTCATCTTAATGTTAGATAAGCATTATGAATAGATTATGATTTGGATATACTTATCTTGTGTAAATGTGTGCATTTGGTTTGTTTTATAACTCCATGAACGGTCAACTCATAACTTGGCCGCGATCTTAACCTGGACGTGCAGCATTTGTAACAATAAAATTGTTTGGATGATACATTGCAATTAGCACGCCTGTTAGTTTGTTAAATTGCATGTTATGTGACATTCCAATCTATTGTGCAATGGGCTACTGCAGAAACACAACACATTGTCGAGAATGTATGCCTCTAGATTGGCTGATCATGTACCTTAAACCGAGATTTTACATATTTACTCGAAAGATAGTCCATTCCATGGGTATCAACATGCTTTCATCTTTGATATCAACAGTCATTCCAAAAATTGCATGAAGAGACTTAATAGTCCATTGTTTCATAACGAGGAACAAGCTGTACCACAGCTATCCGTACCTTGTTGCTGGTCTCTTGAGTTGGCACTTTCGACTTAACTGCAGAAATGGGGAAAAAATCAATAAACATTTATACGTTTCAAATAAGCCCATCATAAGGATACGAGACGATAAGAGACAAACTTGCAGCCGAAAAATTATATAATCTCCAACAAAGCCACAACATTTGCTTATTGTACGTAGTAAAATAGATTCGTAATTAAATTTTTGTTGATAAAATGTTATCTAATATGAAATTTATAAGCCTTAACTTCAAGGTCAAGGTCAGGTCAAACCTTACAAATTAAAGTTCAAGAAAAATGTGATATATCGACTAGAGCCAAATAAAAAAGGAGAACCATCAGTTAAAGATGGGAAATAAGAATTGAAGTTCACCTCATGCTTGAGGACTAGAAATGATCAGGACGAAAGCACTTCAGAGCAATCTTGGGATATCTGCGTAAGGACATGATCTTGCTAGAACTTTTGGGAGACTCACTTGCCGATATTCCTTGTCTCATTTCTTGGGCTTTCGCTTGTGCAATTCTAAGCTTGTTCATAATTTTGTCCAAAGATGCTAATTTCTTTTTTTCTAGTTTCATCTGTTACGAACATAATAGATTCTTTTAGCAACTACTAAAACAGATGAGTTCTATTTAAATAATTAAAACTTTCCCAAAAACCATAAGGATTATGATGAAAAAGATAGTCGACATAATGAAGCAGAGCAAAGATTAAGCTTGGTAAATGTAATGGTGAACATACCTCAAGTTTTCGAATTGATGCCTCTGCTTTTGCATTCTGCAGCTTCTCCCAAGCTGCAATCCTTGCTTCCTCTTTCTGGAGCCTGCAAAGACATTAAACGAGAAAAACCATGCTTTATAAAGTTTAGATATAACCGATGCACATGTACAGATTCAAACGTAAGTCGGACACTTCCCCTTTTAACCCTACCAAGAAACAATGTGGCTAAATGAAACACTATGGCTGCCCTTTAACTTATTCCAACTTAACCTATTAAATGTCATAATTAGCGACTCCACAACTAATTAGTCGTTTATATTTTACTTCAACCTATGTGAACCAGGCATGGCATGAATGAAGCAAACTTTCAGAAAATTGATCAAACAAGTACACAGGTAGCAGCAGAAAGTCGCAAGACATGAGCAAACAGCTAGTCTTTTTATCTTGGTTGAGCTCAATATGGCTATAAATTTTAAAACTAGGTAAGTCGAAAGGCATTATTCATAATTTATGTCCCTAAACCCCCGAGTTTTAACCCTTTATATTTTTGTGCGATCTGAAAATGTTTAAAATCAAGAAGAAATAATGAAGAAAAACATGCTATAAGCCTGCAGTGGAGACATACTTTGAAGATTCCATTGCCTCTTCTGTCGGATTCCATGTTAAAGCGAGGTCCTTAATCTCCGTTGACCTATTCCTTTCCATTCTCCTTCCATGTCTCTTGGGTTGCTTTGACATGGTGACTCTTTTATCTACTTGAACATCCCTGACTTCCACTCCAGCAGAATGGTGGCTCCGATGATCCATCGCTGAAGCTATTAGTAAAGGAGAGGTAGACAACACTGGCCTTCCCTTTGGAGAGGAATCTGGACTTTCCACTGGGCTCATTTGTGTAGCCATATCTCGTCGAGAAACATCATAGGTAACATTGTCCTCATCAATCTTTTCATCTGCATATAAGTGTATGAGGTACCACCAAACATCAAATAGGTAAAAGGAAATGAACATAAGCTGTATGGCAATGTGATAATACAACAATCATGCAAGGACCAAAAAGTTGTTTCCGAAAGGATACATATATAACTCAACCAAAAACCATATAAAGTATACCTAGCAAATAGCACAGGAGCCACCAAACCGTACAAAAATCACTTGCAGTTACAAACATAATCAGAAAGCTATGTAAGTATAGCAATACTTAATAGAATGCATTTCAGCGAAAACAGATCAAAGTGAGCATAATTATATATACCTTCAGAATCAGGATACGGAGACTCGAGAAACAATTGTGATGTAGCCACTCTATACTCATTGTGAGCACGAACAGAGTCTCCATTATCTCCACCACCATCACGAAAGGTATATCCATTAGGTACTAAAACACCCGTTGTAAGCGGTGAACCTGCAAACAAATTATTTTCACTCCCACCTTCAAGCAACGGAAATCCAGGTGAATACCCCGAAAAGTACCCATCTCCAGGAGTCGGTCCCAATGGTCCACTCTTCGACTTAGGCCGTCGCTGAGGTGGCGCCCCTAAATTCTTATTACTAACTCCAGAACCAGACACAGGACTCGTAATCCACCTCTCCGCATCATCCCATTTGGAAGGCAAAGTCCTCCCATTATTAAACGGCATCAATACATTAACACTAGTACGCCTTACTTTACCATTATTCGACAAAGGTACCCTTTCTGAACACCACCCCTTTTGAAACCCTCTCCCATTGTTATCCGCATAATCAGGTGTTCCTGGACTTGTGTATGTGCCAGAATTACGAAATGAACTAGAATCCCTATTCATAGAATTTAGTTCTGGTGAATAGCACACGCGCATTGCATCACTAGATTCTAACACATCTAGTAAACGCACTTCTGCTCACTTAGACCTTATATAACAATTTGCACTAGAAATTTCACAATCAACCTATGTGTAACATAATTAACATGAACTTTAGAACTTTGTATTACATCTACTAATTGTACTTTTATAAGCTTTCACTTAGAAAATAAACAATCTCGAACACTATTTTCAAAAGTACTTCGGCTTAAAAGCGAAAGCATAAGCTACTTAAACATGCTAGTATATTATTTTCTTAGAAATGCAAACTTACGAACTCACAAGGTATAGACAAGAGCTAAGAGCATGTCACAGATAGCGTTAACCTACATGTATTATGAAAACAACATACGAGTAGTAAAATGTTACGAAATGTTAAGGTTTACCATATACGAGTAAAAAATTAAGGTGAGTGGATACAGAAGAAGATGATATTATTGGTTGAATGAAAAGGTAGGAGTAGGACGGTTTGACGAAATGTTAAAGTGAGTGTCAGTGAAATTGGAATGGTCAGTGTTTTTGTCTAGAATGATGCTAAAATAAGAACTGTTTGTTTTTGTAGGTGTTAGATATTGGAGCCAAAAATATTCTAATCAATATGACACTATCCATGTGAGTTATGGTCCCATCCTTTTCCTACCCTTTTATTTTCTTGTGTTCATATTCATATGTGTATAATAATAGTATTTGCATGTCAGAGTCGTCATGTCAATATTATTTGTATTTTGTTGAGTTTATCTAGGTGTATCAGTTTGTCGAAGCATTATCTTTCTGGTTACAAGATCAGAATACAATAAGATTCTGAAAAAGTATGAAATTTTGTTTGATTACTACTAATGAAATTTTGTTTGGTTACTACTCACTGTTGATTTGCATGATATCTAACTATGAATAGTTACTAGTTACTTAGTATAAGGTTAATGCATTTACTACTCACTGTTCAATCTATTCATACAAGTCTTTTACATAAAGACATCGACATACACATGTAATAATGTATAAGGCTGAGCATACCTGACCAGGGGCGGTGCTGAGAACGTCAAAAGAAATTTAGGCCCGGCACGGGAAAAAAAAGTGCCCTTATATTATAATATCTATAGACCATAATCAAGTACGAAAAGCCAAAAATACAAACAAAAATCATTCTTGCAACAAAAGTATTACTTTTACAAAATAAAAAAAGTGAGTTGGGCCTAGTACATATAATAGGTATAAAAAATTTTAGTGCCCCTTAGTGGGTTGGGCCCGGCTCGGTTGCTGATGGTGCGCCGGCCCAAAACCGCCCATGTACCCGACCGACTACCGCCTCCCGTCCCGATTCCGACCATCCCGCCGTCCCGATTCCGATTCCGACTAGTAAACGGGTCGGGAGTCGGTTTACGTTTTCCGGCCAATCGGGAGTCGGGATTGTCGGTGTCGGGTCAGGACGGGATGGAAACCGAAAAACAACAAAGAAAACCGACAAATCCGACCGATCCCGACCAATCGGAACTGTCCCGATACCGAACCGACTGGTTTCGGGTCGGGAGTCGGTTTGGTTTTCCGGCGAAATCGGGGAGTCGGGACTGTCGGTATCGGGTCGGGACGGGATGAAACCGGCCCGATGCTCACCCCTACACATGTATAATACATCGATATATAAATAGGTATATCTGCACGTGTAGTCATACTTCTATACTCCGGTATTAAACAAGATAAATTTGTCTTATCTAAACAACAATGCTTAAAATACCCTATAGGGCAAGATGCCTTAATATTATAAGTTAATAACTTCTATAAACCAAAATAAATCAAATTAAAATATAGTAGTAACAAATTTACGATCATTTCTTAAGCAACATGCAGTGAACTATTGTAGGTAAAAGGATTAGGCACCGGCAGCATCACATGGCGTGGCCATACCACACTAATTTAGTTCATATTATACATTGACCACCGAAAAAGAATAATACACCTACACGTACGTTTGGTTATTGTTTACCTATGTGTTGACCAGAGAATAATAAAAACAAAAATGTACATCAATAAACATCCTTTCAAACGCTTAAATAATAATTCCAAGTTATTTTAAAAAGAAAAATGTTAAGGGATAAGGCTAACTCAGCTTGTGTGAGGTTACAATAAACACCCTTTCAAACGCTTAAAAGGCATTTTAGTCATTTAACTTTAGTTTGGACTAAATATGCATGTCAAAGTTCAAAATAAAGACGTTCATTGCACTTTGATGGGACCAAACATCCAATTTGGCGAAACCCCAGGGACCAAAAACGCAATTTACTCATATATTAATGCAAGAACTACATAAACAACCCTTATTTATACAAGAGTTACATAAACCCCCCTTATCTATGACTTACTTGAAAAAGAATACTCTGTAATAAAATATTAATACAATCAGCCCCTGAACTTCTTTAAAATACATTAATGACCCCATTTAAAATGTTCTATTTTTATTCTAGTAAGATGATAAGAATACATAACTATTTGTTTTGGCCATCAGATGAGATATCTCAAACACAACTACAGATTTTATTGTCGTATACGTAAATTAGTGCAAATACAAAATACAATACATCCGTAAATAGATAACACAAAAGTCTGGCTACAAGATAGACATAAGAGGGATCAACACCTGCAACTTGTTTAACATAACCTGCAGAAACTTGATCGCCCTGTTAATACTTCGAGCGGCTTCTCACCCTACAAATTTTGCAGTAATCAGTTTCCCCTACAACTTCAAAAGTGATTCTTATAATCGATCACAAAAAAAATATTGGTATTACCTTGGGGAGCGAGAGCGAGAAATGGATCGAGAGTGGGGCCGTGATGGAGATACAGAACGGGAACGAGACCGTGAATGACGCCTTCTAGAACTTCTGGCCCTACTTGGACTTCTACTGCGTCTATATCGCCTGATAAAAAAGACAGGTCTTAGCACAGCAAAACACATATGAGAGTAAGCTAATGTCCAGTTAGATCAACGAAAGCCAAAGAAATCATTCGGTTGAACAAAGAGAATCATCTGCGTATATTTTCCATCAAGTTGTTCACAGATAAATTGGTTTGAAAGAAATATCACCTTGGAGGTGAGCGACTGAAACTTCTGCTTCGACTTCGTCGCCTAGATCTACTTAGCCTGTTAGTCTCTGCAAGTTTCTCAAGCCTCTGGCGTTCCTGTTCTCGTTTCTTAGCCGATTCAGCAGCAGTGTCTTTCTTGACTGTAAGCAAAAGGAAATGATTAAATTGTCCATCAACAATCACGCGCCACTATTAAAAACATAACTGACTGAATTAAAAAATATATACTTTGCTTATTTAGTTGTAAGCTCATAATCCGCTTAAGTCTCTCCTGAGGTGTTTCTTTTTTCTCTCCCTGTTGTTTAGCACCACTACCCGAAGGTTTACTTAACTTTGCTAATCCTGATGAAGATCTGCCAAGGTAAAAAAAGAATATAAGCATGTTAGGTAGTGCATAGCTTTAAGCTAATAACAAAAAAACAGAAAGGAAATAAAGTACCCTGCAAATGGTTTTGACATTTTGGCATTCCTTTCACTATCAACAGATACACCAGATGCAGGATCAATATGCAGAGCTTCAAGAATTTGACCGGATGATGGTCTGCAGAAAAGCAAAGCATTAGAGGAAAGCTATAAACCAGATAACAAACTACATGAGAAATTGAGCTTATTGATCAAGCTTCCTCCCTCTGTCCACAACTAATCCAGTTAAAACCTAAAACACATAAATTCGCCTCATGTAGCTATGCAATAATTAGAAGAGTGCTCCGACCGGTTAGATAAAATAACTTGGGATGGTGGAGATGATGGAGGAGAGTATCCAGCGAGCTTGGGTTCATCACCATCTGCTGAGCCCCCGAATTCAGTTATGTATTCGATTTTTGGGGCCCTTGGATTACTTCGGTGACTATCATCAGCATGACCACGACCATGGCGCCTTGATTGTGATGGGGAGTATGATCGTGATCTAGATCTGCAAAAGTGAATATGTTAGCCATTGCTGTAAGTTCATTTAAGTTACTTTTAACACCATAGAAAGTAATTCGCATAAATTACCTTCTTGAACGTGAATAAGCTTCATATGTTGGACTTCGTCTAGACTCTCTGCACACAATAGTTCTTTAAGAAATTGAATTCATGTAAAGAGTTATGGAAAGACGTTTACAGAAGACCCTGAGTATGTACCGATACGGATCATGATGAATCACTCGACTACCAGAGACCCGTGCTGATTCTCTCTCCTTTTCTCTTCCAATTTGAGAAGCTTTTCTTCGCTCTTTACGACTCAGCTTCCTCTGCATTTTCAAAATGGACATTAGTCAAGAAATACTAAGGATTTCAAAGCTAATTTCAAAACGTCGGTACATACAATTGCAGGATCTCCCTTCACAATTTCCTTTTGTCTCCTTTCCTCCTCTTTGGCCTTTTTATCCATGTACACAAGCCACCCATACCTCTTCACTCCAAATTCCTTAGCAATTATATCCATTCCTTCATCATTGCTATCATCACTGTTAAAATCCTCTTCTTCATCGTCATCTTCATCATCGTCGTCATCATCATCATCTGAGTCTTGATTTTCATCCTTCACATCTCCATCATAGGAAAAGCCCACTTGTGAGTACGCACCCTTGTTTGCGGGAGCTTGGGCTTTTTGAGACCTACCCGATTTATAAAAATGTTATTATTAGTAAAAACTAAGACAAATTACAACCTTCTAGACATTAATACAAGCAGACAATACATCCACTACTTAAATCAAAACTTAATATCACTTGTTATAGATTATTCAAACATGTTAAAATAAAGAAAACAAACCTGTCTATTCCAAGTAAAGCTGCGCTTTTAGCCTCCATCTCTTGGTTAACATGCTGCAGACCTTCCTCATCACTAACTGTTAATCGACAACAGCAGTTTGTAAAAGATAGATTGAAATAATACCGCCAAATGGCAGTGACTCATAAAAGGTTGCCTGATCATTCTCGCAGATTGCCTTGTCACTAAAAGTAGATATCAAAGACGACAACAATTTTTTAGTCAATAATTTAAAACATGATCATCAAACCAAAAGAAGTACCGACATCCTCTACGTCGATGCTTAATTAAATCCCGGTAACGCTCAAAACTAACAAACTCCTCTAATTCTTCTTCTTCCTCTGTCTTCTCAACGACACGAAAACGTCTAGAATCAGGATCTCTTATAAAATCAAGAAGAGCACGGCCATCAAATCTACAAAATTTCAATCGAGAGCCAATAAGATGCATGACTTTCCTAAACTGTCAAAGTTTTAAGACGGGCATAATCACAAATACATTACCTGTCAATCATAACGTCCTGTTTGTTATTCCATGGAATCCTGATACATAGTATATACAGATTGTTAGGATTTCAAGGTAAACAAGAAGGTAGCTTACCAATGAGTACACATGACTCCACAAAATTTCATTACTTTCGAGGCAGGGAGTCGAAGTTATCTAATAAAAAGCTAGTTACTAGTACAAACACTCAATTTTTCATACAATGGAAACCCTATCCAATCCATCTTTGCTAACATGACATGAAAACCCCAACCACTCCACAAGACCCGTGCAACCTAGTGAATCACTAGCCGTCCACGATTCTGGAGAAATAAGTCTAGAGCGGTGACCCCATATTTGTTGACACACTGATCCGTTTGATTGTGGTTCTAAGCAACCCAGAACGCAATCGTACCACATTTGGGTACGTGAGCCCCGGATTGTCAACTATTTACGTTCACTTGGTTTATTTTTTGGTGAAATTTTCAAAGAGATGCAAGTGTATTCATGTTTTTCAGAAAATTAAATGACCGATTGCATTAATTTTTTTAATTATTGGAATTAATTGCATTTATTCAAGATTCCAATTTTAACACAATGAGAAAAGAAACTAATTGCATTCACTAAGCGGGTCCCTTCACAACAACAGCATAATCAATCCCGCCGGAGCAGGGTATGGGGGAGGTGGAATGTAGACCGATCATACCCCTACCCTACCCTAGGGTAAATGCAATAGTAGGGAGACTGCGGGTGAATGTGCTCAAATATATGTGAATGTGTGATTGTGTGAAAGAAATGGATAGAGAAATTATGTAATCATAAGACGACAAGACGTATAGCAAGCATACAAAGCAAGAGTGCTAGAGACCGAATACCATTATAAGATCTTAAAATAACAGAGACATAAAAGCATACATCGCATGAAAACACATTATGTAGTATATAAAATAAGCGCATAAGGGCAAGTGCACGTGGCATCCATAGTATGATAAGAGATAAAGAAAAGCATAAGGGGCAAAAGGGCTACATAAGCATACAAGCTTAAGCGCATATGGGCAAGGGGGAACATAAAAGTATAAACGCTCGCATAGAAATAGGGCCTAAGGAAAAATATAATTCTATGTCCTAAGGGTGCAGCGAAGTTCGTAGATGGATATTGCTATGGGGCTCGATACCTAACGGCAAAGGGAATATGTACATGAGAGGCTACTAAAAATCACTTAAATGCATAAAGAGAACTAGTTATGGGACTTTATACCTAAAACGCGAGTACCAAGGCTACTAAGAGTCGCCTATAAAGCCTAAACGCAAAAACTACCTCGTAACAGAAAACGACTTACATTCTAACCGCCTATTCCAATTATGGCTCTCCACGCGTTCCTATCAAAGGTCATGTCCTTGGACAAGAGAAGCTCCTTCATGTCCCCCTTCAGTCTATCCTCCCACCTAAGTTTTGGTCTACCCTTTTTCTTTAAGCCGTCGACTATCAAAGCTTCGACTCTCCTGACTCTCCTAACTGATGTTGTATGTGGTCTCCTCCTACCACGTCAGAACCATCTCAACCGTCATTCCCTCATATTGTTGATTATAATTTAGAGTTCAACACTAAACTGATCCCTCCCAGCCAAAAAAAAACTCATGAAAATGGTACATTGTACAAAATTCGGCACATCATACCAAACTATACCGTGCATCGCATCGAACTGGAGCGATCCGAAATGAGCCCCCTCCCCCGTACCAATTATAGGGACTTATCGAACCACGAACCACGTTTCATGTGAACGATGATCCCAACGTTCAACAGCCTAACTTGTTAACTTGCATCACACCTCCTTACTCCTAGGGCGGAGATGCAAAGACATAATACTATTTTAGCTTGTATTGTGGTTGCTGCTAATAAGAGCTAAGGGAGCAAAACATACAAACTACAAAGTGCGTAAATTAACTAGGCTTTCGAATTAAACTTGCAACAAGCTAATAATTTGTAGATATACTAAAGGCGCTAGCATATAATTTATGAAACACGGACATATTCACCAATCATAAACCTAACTAAATGGCACTATATATAAATATATAAAAAAAAGGAACATACAAGCCTTGCTGATCTTCAGCAGCTTGATACAGCCCATCGTCACGGTACATACGACACCTATTTCCCGACACTTGAATCGACTGCTGTGGATCGCCGCGTCGCTTTGCTAAATAGACCGCGCGTCTCTGTGCACGTTTGCGTGCGGCGTCCATCATGTCATGGACCTTCTTTTCTGACCGACGAGCTTCGTGCCACATCGTTGTTAATTGATTGATTCGGTTTTTGGATATTGTAGAAAGATGATGATGATTAGGAATGGAAACCTAATTTTTCTGATGATTGTGAATGGGAAATATGTTAGTGAGGTTATTTTGCTACTCAGTCCTTGTAGAATATGCTATTGTGCACTTTTTATTGGTTTATTTTGAAAATTTTCGACTTATGTAAGTTTATTTATGACATTTTAAACTTGTGTAAGCCGAAAAGTTTCAAAATAAGCCACAAAAATTAAGTTTATAGAACATAAACCCAAAAACAAATAAGGCTTAACTAGTATATATAAGCCGAAACAAACACCACCTGAGTATCTATGTCTTCTTCTATCATTTATTTTTTTACAACTAAAGAAATAGATATAAATAGAGAAATCTAATAAAAGTTGATCCCCTATCTAAATGGAGGTGATTCGCACATCATTTTTTTTTTATTATTTCACCACACTCAGTGCATCATAGTGTTGTACTGTGTACTCTCTATGCATTACAGTGTTGTACAAAATGGTTAAATAATAATACAAAAAATGGTGTGCGAATCACCTCCCCTATCTAAAAGATTTAAAAGTCTACTTTTTGAGTTTTCATGATTTCATATTAAAAAATCAACAAAACCTTTACGTTCTAACCCTCATAGCCGACTAAAATATCGACATTTTAAAATTTGATACTTTTTACGTTCTAACCATACCGTTCCTTAATTTGAGATTGATTTCGGCATGCTCTGGGTAAAAATCAAGGCAAGTAGAATTTGTCTAAAAATCTAATGATAGTCATCGATATCTATCGATATTTTAGAGATAAGATGTGAATACTTCGGTAAAGCTTCAAGTGGTGACAAACATTTTTGTGATTTATTTTTGGTTTTATTTAAACCTTTAGGTGGTCGTTGATGGGTTCGACTAGTGATTGACATTTTTGTGATGATGGTGTATAAGAAAAAGAGATAAAGGAAGAAATGATCATGTAAGAGATCTAAAGAAAGTGTGGATTTGCTCATGTAGTCCGTATTTTAATAGATCGTATTAACAAGGGACAACCTGCCTATGAAACCATCGAAAATGATGGAGCTACTAGTGAAAACCATCTTGCCTAAATGCCACACACACTAAGTGTTGTCAGCCTTCGTTGGGGAAGCATAGGGTGCCCAAATGAGGGAAGAACCAGGGTAGGTCGTGTAATTCAAACTTTCGCTTGTACTCCCTCTGAGCTCTTCCCTTTAGGCATGGGAGTTGGTAAGTCAATTGTACATATTTCTTATTGTAACAATAGTGCAATGACTGACAATTTGACAAAGCGGCGTCAATCTATAAATGTATTTTATCAACTTTAATAATTTTATTATCAAATTAAATATTGTGACAATTATAAAGTCGTCATGGTTTTGTAACGTTTATTTTCTATAAAATTATATTAAATCTTTTATACTTTTATAGGTATAATTCTCGCACACGAGAGTTTTTGCTTAATTTTTTTATTTATTAATATCGATTAATATTTTGTATAAATTTTTGTTACAGGAAGGATTTGATTTTGTTAACTGACATAATGTTTAGGTTGATCTTGTTCGAATTTAACTTTTGATATCATAATGTAGACATTATGAGTGTTTAGTAGCACATAACGATTCTTGAAAAAAATATGTTTCATTGTTATATGTACAATATCGTCAATTTATTTTCATCTCTCGTAGTAATACGTGAGGTCGTGCCTTCATTTTGATATTTATATTCATGTTCCATATATATAATATCACTTTTTTCTATATAATTCTTGATAGGAATTTTAGTCGTATTTAATTTGTAACCCCGTGTACACGCGAGATAAACTTATAAAGATGAATAACATGAGTTAATATTGAATGCGGATGGTTTAAAAAAAAGTACTTTGCCGGGCATCCTTGCTTAATCTTTGATCTCGTAAAGAGAAACAACATGAGTATAATCTCGTGTATTTTATTTGCATATTACAGTAACTCGTGTTTTCATTGTAATATTTATAATTCTGTGCAAATACAGTAATTTAATATATATCGACGATAATATTTATAAATAAAAACGACATATAAAGGATATAAAACCTAGTGGTATTTATCAAATTTATTAAAATTATCAAAAAACATGAAAAATGAAAAGTATGTTTAAGTCTATGTAAATTATTTAAAGAGTAAATTACACCGTTCGTCCCTGTGGTTTGCTCCAAATCACTACCGTAGTCCCTGATCTATTTTTTTTGCTTTTTTGATCCTTATGGTTTACATATTGCACGCTGTCAGTCCCTATCGCTAACTGTCGTTATCTTCTCCGTTAAGAGACAATTGTCAAGTGGCAACATTAGTCCATTAACCAAACAATCATTTGCAACGTTAGTCCCTTATACCAACGACCATTTCTAATTAACTCAAATTTTGGTTTTTATTGTTTTCGCCCGTTTTCTTACGTTTTCGCCAGTTTTCATGCGTTTTCTTACATTTTCGTCCGTTTTTAAACGTTTTCATCCCTCTTTATACGTTTTCGTCTATTTTTCTTACGTTTTCATACATTTTATCCGTTTTTATACATTTTCATACGGTTTTATCCGTTTTTTAAAGTAAAGTAAATTCCATCAATCTATTACGTCATTGGCCCACGAGTACGCATTTTAGGCGACCTTTTGCGACCATTTTCTAATGGGCAATAATTAACTTTTTTTTTATATGTACGAGTCATGTCACCCGTGTTTGAACGTGTGGTGCTGTTGCTGTTTTTTTTTTTATAATTTTTTTGCTTTAAGACTAGTTATAATACCCGTGCACGCACGGGGTTTTCAAAAAAAATTTAATTATATAGTATTATCGTTTAAAAACAGAAAATCTTATGTATATTTTAAAAAGTTAGAGCATCAATATGTGCGAAAGTTAGAAAAATAGTTAGCAGAAATTGTAAATATAACCGTGGCATCGACCTTTTATTAGATTCTTGAGCGTGTCTCCTTATAATGTTATTGGATTCTTGAGCGTGTCTCCTCATAATGTTATTGGGTCAAAGGTTCTTTGATCACATGAGTTTACACATAAATCAAATTTATTTTAAAATTTTTGTTTACTATATGGACATATAAGAATTTAACTGTGAAAATTGTGATATAAGTACAACTAATAAGTATGCATGAGTTTTTCATTATGTGTTAATATCAATTAATATTTTGTAAAAATTTTATTGGATGAAAGATTTAACTTTTTTTAGCTGACAAAGATATTAATGTGGAGGTTGATGTTGTTGTTTAACTTTAACTATTGATATCATGTTGTACAAAATGTGCGAGTTTAGTAGCACATAATGAGCGTTGATGAAGTTAAAATATACTCCGTAAAGTTTTTTAAAAATGTTTTCCCGGATATCCGTATATAAACTTTAAATAATAATTACATGAGTCGTTATAAGTACAATCGCGTATATTTATTTTCATATCACTTTAACTCATACTTACCATTTGATATTTATATTACCGTTAACAATAATTTAACTGTATTTAATATTCAAACGCGTGTACGTACAGATTAAGCTTTTAATAAGATAACATGAGTTCTTGCTTATATTTAACCTATATATTAAAAAGATATTTTCATAGATGAAAGTTTAAAACTAATATTTATTCTAAAAGTATTTAATGTATATTAAAACTAATTCGTACATTTATAAAATTTTGTAAGTTTAATGGATGAAAGTCTCAAACCAATACTAATACTCATATAATTGTAAACAAAGTTCATATTATAAAGTGTAGGAGGTATAAAGTGTAAAGGGTTATTTGTTTATTATCTAAAGTTATTAAAAAATATGGAGACTTATAATTTTACATTTAACTCCATATAATATATTTAAAATTCAACCACTAAAGTTTTATTAATTACCTCCTCTTTTTTTAAGTTTTTATTTTTATAAATTTGACACCTATATTTTTATGTGTTTTTGTTCCTCAATCAAATTCTCCACCAAATTTATTAAAGTTTGACCAAAATCAATTCAATTTTGACTTTTTATTGGCCAATCATATTGCTAGATTTTACCTATGTGTCAAAATCGAGCAATCTGATTGGTCCAATTATTTTTTCACTAAGATTGTTCTGGCAAAAAAACTCTGAAATGATGTAATTCTTTTATTATATAAAAGATTATACGGAATAATATTATATTAGTTTAGACTTTAGAAGTCTTGACAATTCGATATTTTCCGGGTGTATGTAAATACGTTTTAAGTTTCAACATG
This sequence comes from Artemisia annua, assembly GCA_014162995.1. Classification (NCBI taxonomy): domain Eukaryota; kingdom Viridiplantae; phylum Streptophyta; class Magnoliopsida; order Asterales; family Asteraceae; genus Artemisia; species Artemisia annua. The sequence continues at coordinate 45,340 of LBNU01006457.1, read as the reverse complement.
TGAGTCAATAGTCGTTTAATTGAAAAACTCTTTGTTTGCATCCTAAAATAGTCTTCACATTAGACTTGTCTCTTTAAATTGCCAAAAGGTGAGACTTGGCTGTAGAGATGGCAACGGGGCCGGGTATGCGGGGAATGGTTGATACCATCCCCATCCCCGAAGTTCAATAGCTATCCCCATCCCCGTCCCCATCCCCGTCGGGGGTCACATTTTAGTCCCCATCCCCGTCCCTAATGGGGAACGGGGATCCCCAATGGGGAATCGGGGATTTTTCCCCGCTACAAAGTTGACATATTTAATATATTTCCAATGATGCAACCATAATAATATCAAACAAAATCCATTCATTAGAGTAAACTCAAACATTCGACACAAAACATAACAAAAAGTACGACTTATCGTAACTACGAAACCAAAGTATGATTACAACTCGAAACAAAAACTAAAGTATGATGATATTAACTGTTGATTTCAGAGCCTTGTTTCCAAAATCCAGGAAGGCTATTTTGAGAGGATATTAACTGTTAATTCACAAGAATATTATATACATATATATAAATGTATTTTTGTAAAGAAAACATATTCGGGGATGGGTACGAGGCCGGGTTCGGGGATCCGAGGGTATTATCATACCCGCCTCCATACCCGCTTTTGAGTATCGGGGATTCCCCGTCCTCATCCCCATACCCGGTCAACTCGGAGTTTACCCGGTCAAATCGGGTTCAGGTATCGGATTCTCCGTCGGGTTCGGAGTTTTTTGCCATCTCTGCTTGGCTGTGTGTTTTGAGTTTTGAACGGTAAAAACCAAAACATTCAAATGGCTGGTAACAATAAATATCGTTAGATGGGTGTAATAATGTAACGAATTATATTCATGGATAATCATATAATTGTTACAGTAGTTGGGTATAATAAAGACTTTCCTATCCATTATTTGCTCATATTCAAAGCTCCATACATAATTGATAATGTCATTTCTATTGGACATAATCACTAAATAGCAAGTTCAGTTCTCACTCTAGTCTATATCTTTAAGTCGTTAACTTCATATGTCTCTCTCGTATAACCAAACTGTTCGGTACACATTAAAACTTCATCATGCTAATCATATCAACCAGACCCTCATGTGATCATGTCTATGTGCATGTGAATCGTCATTAACAAGCACAATTTCCATCATTAGATGCTAAATATAGTCGAGCAACGAGGGCTCCACCTAAGATAACATACAAATATTGTGCAAACTGAATGAGAAGTCGTTATCCAAATATTAGAAGATAGAAATCCTTGACAAAAGGAAGTAGCATATGTAGATCACTACATCAGACAAATGTGTTTACCTATATGTTAGATAAGGATGAAATCATGAACCGTATTCGTACAAATATGATACCGAAGGCTATGACAAAAGCAAGTAGGAAAATCAAGAATGTTAGACGAGTTATGTTAGTCGGGCCAAACTCGCCTTGTAATTTATAAATAGTGAATGAATATTACAAGGTAACTTACGAGGTTACATTGCCTAACATAATATCAGAGCTTTATAGGTTCGATCCTCAGACCACTACCTTTAAACCACCCTGTCAAATCCTAGCCGTCGTTGTATCCCTAATCTTAAAAGAAAATCAAAAAACACAGCCGATTGTTTCTATTATAACTCCCAAATCATAATGAGTTAGCAGAAGCAGTCAACGTCATTGGCTTCGAATTTAAATTCCAAAAAAGATACCGGAATCAAGACTCCAGGCTTGGAGACGCGCCGTAACAAGGCGCCGACTTTAAGAAATGCAATTGGCTCACTGTTTTGCTTATAACTCTCAAACTGTTTAGAGTTAGTTGGCATCGTCAATGGTCGTGGACTTGTAGTTAAATCCCGAATGAAAGCAACTTGAAATCGCCACCTCCACTAGTCGGATGCGCCGTCATACGACGTTATATGTCTCGACAGTCGCTGAAAAAAAAGTTTATTCTTTTGTTGATTATGTTTATCCGTCTGCTGCGACTGAGTGCTATAAAGTCTTGATTGTTTATCAAGACAACTATCTTTTGCTTTGTTTTTATTTTTAGTTTTATTTCTTTCATAATTATAGTTTTATTCTCTAATTGGAGTTTTCACGGTTTCACCTATGGAATTGTGAGGTAGTATTAGATGGGTTATGTTAGTCAGGCCAAGCCGGCTTATGGATTTAGGTCTCTTGTACTTTATAAATAGTGAATGAATATCACAAGATTACTTATGGAGTTTACGTTGTCTAATATGTATATCTTACAATGGTGCTTCATAATACAGCACGGTGAGGGAGGGTAAAGGGCACGGCATTGCTAATTTTTCCCCAATGGCTAGCAATACTTCACCGTTCTATGTTAGCTATTCGTCTGTAGCCATTCCACCCGCTGGTGCCATTCGGGGTTTTTTTTTTTTTTTTTTTTTTTTTTTTTTTTTTTTTTGGTTTTAAATTGAAGTGAGTGAGGTATTTTTTGTGGGGTGTTTTGTGAGACCTACATGCACCAATAATAGTTATTGGTGTTATCGCTAGGGATGATATTTTATTTATTGGTGTGTTACTGAAAAAATGTTGAGGTGACGCTGAAGTGACACATCAATAAAGCTTGTTGTACCTAGCTCTCTAAGGATGAAACATACATATTGTCCAAGGATTTGTAAGTGGTCCTTATTGAAAAACTAGGGCTTATGCATGAGTGGATTTGAGACACTTGATATATTTTTATTGTAGTACGTTATAGTACACTATACTTTTCGTCTATATGATTTACCATTAATTTAGAAAACGTTTCCTTCAAAGTTTGCTCTACAATAATTTTCATTGACGCTTTAATCTAATCCTCGATTAATCTCTCAATAGCTACTATTAAATTAAACGCTTCAAACTAGACTCGACAGATCATTTTTTAACTCTAAAATAGTCATATTTTTTGGACACAAAAAATATCCTCTTTTATACTCTAAACGAGATTTTAAACCCGCGCTTCGCTGCGGGGTGTTTGAAATCAACATATTCAGTTGATGCGGTATATATATGGTCGTTACTTTGATTTGTTAAAAAAAAATCGCGGGTTGATAACAAATACAGCATAACTGAAAAGATACAGGACTATTTGCAACAAAATATGAGAATAGTAGTGTGTAAAGGCAAGAAGGATTAGAAAAGGGTTTTGTGTGGCGTTTTTTTTCTTTTAATATATCTTAAAAACTGTATGCAACCGCAATGCGGTTATTTTTCGTTAAAATCTTGATATACTCGGCAAAACGATATACAAACAACCTGAGCATTAGTAACAGAACATTATTATTTACAATTTTTTTTGCGCCAAATATCATAAGACAGTTGTTGAGCAACATTTTACAATAATAATCTAAGAACGAAAGATAATAAGTGCATTCTTGTATCTTTGATGGCATATAGGCTTTAGCTTAAACCACCCATGTCTGTTTGGCCACTCTCATTTTCTCTTCTTCGGCATCAAGCTATGTAGCATGCAAAATCATGAAAGAAAGAAGTCATTTACTCTATCCATCCCAAATTATAAGTCCATATTTCTATTTTTGGTTGTCCCAAAATATTTGGCAACTTTTATATTTCAACCAATCAAAAAAGACTTTAGTGGAGGTAGATGATATTTGATTGGTTAGTAGAGTAGTTAGTGAAAATTTCTTAAATTTTGTGCAAAGTGGAAGTGGACTTATAATTTGGGATGGAAGGAGTAAATATCACACAACGTATAACCATATTACAAAAAAGATCCATGAAATATTTTATGGAATACGATTTAAATTGAATGAAAATAACTAGAGGATTAAACACGATTTAAATTGAATGAAAATAATATTGGTTATGGGTTATAAACGAAAATAATAATAAAATTTTATGGTTTCCGTATATAGTTTTCTTAATTTTTCGCTTTAAAATATAAGTTTTTTTTTTTTTTTTTTTTTTTTTTTTTTTTTTTTTTTTTTTTTTTTTTTTTTTTTAATATAGATAGGTTTACGAATTTCGAAATTATCCAAATTAATTAAGAAATAATATGTTTTGCCTATTTTACCGGAGTTAATTAGGGAATGTATTAACGTATTGAATAAGTTCAGGTTCTATAGCATAGTGAATAAGTCGGCAGTATACTTGAGAAGTCGAACTAATAAAATTGCTATATTTCGTATTTACCTTTTGTTTTTCGCATTATTAGCTATGGTTGTGTGATTTTTTGTTTGTTATCTAATACTGGTCGTAATAACAAAACGAAGCCCGAGTCTTCGTCCTTGCTGGCACTAAGTTGGACACGTCTTCTTATTACGGAAGGAGCATTTGGACACGTCTTATATAGCAATTTTACCAGACCCTGTGTGTTTTTTGTGTTTATGCGTGTGTGTATTGGTGAGGTATATATCTATTTAAGTGAGGTATTGGTATGTGTTTATACACATACCTTTTATAGACCAAAACCCGACAAAATAGACCAAAAACTAACCCATAAATGCCAAATACTTGTATTTTTGTGTTTTTGAATGTGCAAGCATGGATTTATAAGAAAAGGACGAAAAATCACGAGAAAATGACAAAACGAGCACGGGAATTGGAAAAGTGTCAAAAGCTGGAACCGGGGAAGCTAGTGGTCGAAGTTTGAGCTCATAAAGTCCATTAAAGTCCTCAAAGTTTCAGAAGACAAGTTTGGTCCCTGAATTAAAGATTGAAGAAAGTACACAAATGGTCCCTCAAATTTAAGAAGTTGTCACTATTGGTCCTTATGAAGATTATTTTGAAGATATGACATCATTGGCCCTTCAAGAATCATGAATTGACAACAATGGCCCTTGGAATAAAGATTTGTGAAATTGACAGCTTTGGTCCCTATGAATTCAGAATTAACACTTTGGTCCTTGTGATGTTTACTAAATTAGCTACCGGATCCAATAACCTTTAACCCATCCCACATTAATACCCATAATCTCTTAATCCCATAAACCCAACAAATCCACTAATCCTATACCCCTACTAAACCTACTGGCCCAGTTACAACACAAGCCCACTTTTTTTTTTTCTTATAACCCTGCACCCATAACACTTAACCCGACCCATGAACCAAACGATAAACAATAAAAAAAAATAAGTTACGCGCCTATCACTGTGCTTCTTCCCCACAACTTACCCTGCTCCACATTTTTTTTACCTAAGATTCTAGTACGAGGTTTCTCTTTCTAGAAACCTCTGACATGGCAGAAAATGTCGACATCGTTCCTCCACCGTGGCTCCAACAAGCTCAATGATTGGTCTATGATATGTGGCATATGGATAAGGGTCATTCAAACGGCTAGAATTTAATGGGATGTCGACATTGAGATAAGATTGAGGATTGTATGGCCAAGAAAAGAGCTTCTGGACCCTTCTGCAAAACCCTAGCTCATCCCCTGCATCCTATATAAGGACCCCTCATCTCAAGGGCTCGGTGTGTAGGATATTAGTAACGAAATGCTGTCATTTTGTCTTCTTAATCATGTAATGTTCAGTTTTCTTAATAAAAGTTTTTAGTATTAATGTTTTAAATTCTTGTTTTAGCTTTTATTTAGTTTACCCTTTTTAGCCTAATAATCTTTAAAGCAGCTTCTTTATTGTCTTAATAACTATCTTTAAACCAGTTTATTAGCTTTTATTTAATCAATCTTGATATATAATAGACTTTTATAGAAAACACAAAAAAATAAGAAAAGCCAAAAAACAAAAAAAAAAAAAAAAAAAAAAAAAAAAAAAAAAAAAAAATCCAAAAAATATGTTGTTTCTCAAATACAGCTTGCATCCAAGCTTGTTTCCAGTAGAATAGTAGCTCATTTTAGCTTTGTAGCTTTAGTGAGTTTCTTGTTTAGCTTAATCAGTTCAAAATAATCAAAAACAAAAAAAAATCCACTTGGTCAACATAAAGTCAACCTGAAGAATCCATTGAAGAAGGTGTTTGTTCCTGTGATTTTGAGGTTCCTGTGGTGTAAGTTAAGCCTACTAAAGATAGGCTTTTGGTGGTTATTACCCTATGTCAGTTAGGGTGTGGTATTTGTAAGTTCTTATTTAATCTTTAGCCCTTTTATTGCATTTTGATATCTAATAGCTTAGAATCTGTTTATTAGTTAAATCTGCTTGTTTTAGTTAATTTAGTCTAATTTAGCTTAATATGTGTTTAGGTTATGCCTTTACATGGTCTAGTTTATGTTTAGTATGCTACTGCTCTCATGGTGTTCAAACTGCAAATCTATGCTTTTGATTTTCTTAGTTGAATTTTCCTGCTCACCTAGTCTTTCATATAGATAAATAATACAGTTAGATCATTGGATTGGTAAATTAAGGCTTAAATCTGCAAGTTATAGTGTAATATTGATGTTTAAGGACTGTTGGGTTAACTGTTTTTTGTGTGATCTAGCTGTTAGTGTTCTGTGTTTCTTGCCTCATTAGCCTTCTTTAGGTATAAGTTCGTTAAATATAGCATAAGATTGGTACCTTTAACATATAAAGTCAAAAATCAATTAATTAGCTTAATATTGGACTCAAATCTGCTACTGTTCATCTGATACTTGTCAAATTGATGCATTTTGTGATTGTGTATGTGATTTCAGTGGTTAAACATCTTTAGTACACATCTAGGCTAAGTTATAATCTGTTAAAATTCCATTTAGTCAAACAATTAGTGTTACTTAAAAAGTCAAGATCTGCAGTTTCTCTTTTGTTACCAGTTTTGGATTGCTGAACTAGGGCTAAATTAGGGTACAATTGGCTTGAACAATTTAGGGCTTTTTGGTTTTTGTAATCTCTGCTTGGTGGTCTTGCTTTTGCCCCCATAACTTTTGCAAAAATAGCTTATTAAACTGCTTATTTACTTGCTTAAAGTAGGGCCTGAACTACCCTGCTTCTGTCCCAAAATTGAAACTGTTTTTGTGCTTATTGATCTTTACAAAGTGCTTATTTGATCTTTCTGAGTTGATTTATGTTTGAAATAGTTGTTTCTACTGCCCCTAAACTTTTTGTCCTTTTTAGAGCTTTCTAGCTTATCAAGTGCTTATTTAGCAAACTGCTTATTAGTCCAACTGCTTATTTAAGTTTATTAATCTGTCAAATTTATTTTTCCTAGGTTCTAAATAATATTTTTGAATTTCCAGAAAAATTTCATAATTAATTAAGTCCTTTTGCTATTTATTTTAATTAAAATTATTTTTAAATCAGTTTAATTAGTTTTTAATTAATATTAATTAAAGAAAAATCCAAAAAAATATTTTTATCTTTAAAATTAGTTTTTAGTTAAATCAGAACTTAAAAAAATTTTATTTTTCATTTTTCTTAATTATTTGCAATTTAATACATTTTAATAGATTAATTAGAATTTAAATTATCTTAAATCCTTTTTAATTAATAATAAATCACAAAAAGACAAAAAGAAATTTTATTTTAATTTCAATAATAGTATTTAATTAATTTAGGTTTTATAAAATTAAATTTTCACTTTTTAAGTTATTTTTCATATTTATTTACTATTTAAATCTTAAACAAAAATACAAAAAGAGTTTTTAATTAATTCAAATTAAATAAAAGAAAACAAAAATATATAATTTTAATTTTTCAAAAAGTTTTTAATTTCATTTAGGATTTTATAAAATTTAGTTTTCCCCCGTACCCCTTTTAATTTTATTAATTGTTTTAAATCTCGGGATTAGCCCAGGATTTGCGTTAATTACGTTTAATTTTAACGTTTTTAATTAGTGTGCTTTAATTACGTGTGTTATTTACGTATTTCCTTAATTGTAGTTTTAAAATCAACACAATCCCTTTTATTTCACTTTTCTTTACACAAATTCACAAATCGTCAACTACGGTTCCATTCACCTTCACACGGATCACGACCCGGGTATTTCTTATTCGTTGAGAAATTACTTGGATAATATACTATACTATAAAAACGACTATATCATTTTGGCGCCGTTGCCGGGGAAGGTTGAAGTGAATTTCGGTTTTCGTTTTTCGAATTGTGTTTTGTAAACCTTCCTTGTATATATTTTCTTATATAAAAAGTAAAAAAAAAAAATCAAAAATATTAAACACTTTTCCTAAAGTGTTTACAAAATACCAAAAATATAATAAACATCCTCGGTCTTCCGTTGAAGGAGGGCGGTTGTAAACCAAATAAGTTTGAACGCAAAAGAGATTGTGAAATTGTTCGTTTTCGGATTACTTTAATTCTACAACCGACACTTTCGTTGTGAGTAGATTTGAAGGAAACGATTTCGGGTGACGAATCGATCATAAAAAAAATTACAAAACAAAAGAAAAAGACAAAAAATATTGTGATTTTTAAGTTTTCTTATTTATAAAAACCCAAAAATATTTTCCTTTCTAAATTTCTTTTTTCTTTTTAACTTTTTAAATTTTTACTTTCTTTTTGGTGTATGAACACCCGTTCTTCGTCTAACGATATTCTTTCGCCTCTTTCGGACCCCGAACGGATTATTCGACATAATCATCGGGTTGATTTTTCGAGTTTAAATAACTTCGACGATATTAGCACAAATCATGTTCGTTCCCCAACCCGTTGAGGAAATGAACAATAACGGACAAAATGTTGTACCCCCGCCGGGGGGTGGTGCACACCAAAACGGGATCCCTCCGGTGGGACCCCAACCCGTTTATGATTTACGCGATGGAAGAACAATCCAATCCCTTGCCAAGTGTGTAAGAGGACATCGTGATTCCGATATTCCCCACCAATTGAGATTACACGGATTACTGCAATACTTATCACGGGTATATCCTTTCACGTTTTGATCTACGAAGATCTTATTTCACATTAGGATTCACCGACATTTGCTGAAACAATTAAGATCAGTCAGGGTTCCTTATGATGTGGTTAAGATGAAATTCGGTTTCCCTTTTCACTCAAAGAGCTGCCCGAACTTGGCTAGAAAAGGAACCCCCGAATTCGATTCATACTTGGGGTGATCTAGCAAACAAATTCATCAATCATTTCTATCCTCCTTCTAAAACTTCTAATCTTCGAACTCAAATTTTCCGGTTCCAACAAGCTTTTGATGAATCGTTCAGCGAAGCTTGGGATCGATTTAAGGATTTAAGGATTTAAGGATTTTGGTTGTGAAGTCGGTTGTCTTTTTACGTATTAGTGGTAAAGTTAGTTGTAAAGAGAGAAGAAAGCTGAAATGACGCTTGTAAATGCAGTCTTAAGGTCTCCTTATTACACCTAGTCTAATATATACTAGTTCCAAGCTTAAACACCATTACCTCTATAATTTAATCAGATGATGGACAAAATTCGTAACTAAATCAAAATGTATGAACATTATACTTACATACTTTTGCCACTTATTTCACACATAATATCTGATAGATGCCTCAAACGACACTTGAACACATAATGTTGATTGATGAGCCTCTCGCGTACTACTGGACCAAATGGCTTGGTTTGTATGAACCATCTCTCAAAAAAATATCTTTAAACTCTAAAATATCAAAGAAAGAAAATTGCAAATTTAAAAAATATTTCTTTTAAATGACCCAATCAAAGCCAATAATGACGCCACCAACTTACTATTCTTAAAGTAGGTCCAATTCAAAAATTAAAACTAGAACTTGCATCCCACTCCTTTATAAACCCCACTACTACCCTAATTCACATTACAAAACCCCGAAAATTTCGGGTCCTATTCAAAACCCTCCCGGTTCCCCGCCCTACAAGGGTCGGGCAGCCGCGATGGCACAACCACCACACCCTCTACGCTCCTCCGTCAAATCTTGGTCACCTGATCTCCACCGCGACGAAGAATGGATGAGGAGAAAAGGCAAACATGGTCGCAGGATGAGAAGAACCAAAAGCGTTACGGATGAAGATATCGATGAACTTAAGGCGTGTATTGAGTTGGGTTTTGGGTTTGAACATTCTCCTAAACTGGATGATCGTTTGTCTAATACTTTGCCTGCCTTAGGGTTGTATCATGCTGTTAATCAGCAGTATTTTGATACGGTGTCTAAGTCGTCTTCTATGTCGTCGTCTACGTCTTCTCCGAGTATGTCTACGTACTCTTATGCGGTTTCTGAGCCTGATATGTCTTCTCCAATGACTAGCCCACATGCTATATTTAACCGCGGTATGTAAATAGATAATTTTAGGTTTACTACGTTTCATGGTATTACATGATTTACCTGTCAGGTCATCAAAAATGACTTGGATGAAAAAACTAGATTATTTTTAGTGAAATTATTAGTTGTTTTGAATAAACTTAACATAAATAATTTCGCGCTTAATAGGCAGAATTTCATATATATCCTTCCGTGATGAATAATTACATATATATCCCTTATTAATTAACTTTATTATTTTTTTGTAGGTGATAGTTCGAATACTATGAAGACAAGATTAAGACAATGGGCACAAGTTGTTGCTTGTTCGGTGCGGCAATCATCATCGTCATCGACAACAAGCTGAAGACGTACAAGATCGACAACATGTTCTAGATGAAGCGATCCGAACCATGGTTTGAAAAACATAACCCAACCAATACATAGTTGAAAGAGTGAGAATTAATGATATAAAATGATGATATGAATCGTATCTAGCTAATTGGGTTTGGATTTGACTAAAGCATATACATATGTGCTTTGTTACTTTGATGTTATAATTTAGTTTTTGGTTGGTTTGATGTTTGGTTTTTAGCTTTTTTTTTTTCTTTCTTTCTTTCCTTTTGTTGAGTGTACTGTGTCTTTAATTCATGGGATGATTTTTGGTGATTTCTTGTCCCCTTCTAACTTTATGTAAACGCGTTAAATTTTGCTCATGATTGTATATTTGCTTTGACATAAGGAATTGATGCAATTGCTTTTCTTTGTCCCTCAAAACCATACTACTTTTGGTCCATGACCAATTTGCTTTATGTTGAATGTAGTTGTTGCCGTCCATTATTATGGTACCTAACGTTTAAAACAATGTTTGGGTCGTCTTGATTTAGTCTCGTGCTTTTGGATTAAGATTAGAACCAGTCTTATTCATGTTGATTGAACTTTTTTAAAACAAAATCGTATGAAATAGTAATTGGCCTTGAACCCGCTACCATGTTTAGTGAATAAGTTTTTTAGCATGATAACCGCGATATGCAACAAATGATTATCTTTTTAAGTTTCTTTATTAGTATTGGCTTTCAATGGAATAGGTTTCCACAATCTCAACAACATTATTAACAGTTCCTTCACTTCCTCTATATGATAATTTTGCTAATTCTTCGTATGTAATTGGATTATGATCAATTGCATAGCTGCCTGATCAAATTGTTATTAGACATGTTAGATTACACAACAATCTGTATAAAAACTGTAAATATTTTTTTTGAAATATCTTAACCTTTATTATGTAGCTTAACATATAAACACAAGATACGTTTGACAATAATGGACTTGTTCAAAACGTAAAGTAGCATAAAGCCATAAACAAATAGCACTACTTCTTTTTTATAATTCAAGTTGTGTGACGTAAAGTTAAATTACAAAGACTTGAACAAGTGGACGTTTTATAAGATGCAACTTACAAATGGCTACGAGTTAAAAATCAATGCCCAACTGCATTACCTTCCCATTTTTAATTCAAAACTGCTGTTGCTCATGATTTGTTTATATGAATACGTGTAATGTAATGATCAGTATGAATATTATTTTAGGGTTGTTTGTTCTTTAACAACAAAAGCCAAAACCAGTTTTAACAACTTTTTTTGTCTCTTGAAATATACAGAATAACTTCTTGAAGCCTTAATAAAAGTTTCTCAAGTTCAATACATAAACTAAACAATTTTAGTAAATTATGCAAATATACTGAATTACTAGGAAAGTAAACTGTAGATGATTATCTAAATTACTACTACTAGTATTAAAATTTGATGTTTAGATGTTTCCAAAATAAACTAGAAGTGTATGAAAGTTGACCTGAAATTTGAGTGAAAGTCCAGCTGGTAGACTTTCATTTTCAAAACGTCGTTTCACATCATAGGCAACGTGGCTTCGACAATCATTCAATAAAATATTATATCCCTCGGCTGTCTTTGAAGACTGGATCCCCTTAAACAAAAGTACAATGTCTTTTTTTATTTCTACTTATGTTTTAAATTTATCCATTTTAATTCTTCTAAGATTAATGGGAAAATTATTTAATTAGTTTATCAAGAAAATAGATTATGAATATCATCATTTTTTTTATCTATTTTTTTAACATAGTCATCATGTTTTAATTAGTACTCCTGCTGCTGCGAAAAAGTGTTCACAAACAAAAAATGGTCAAATTATGATATGTGTAATTAAGAGGGCTGTAAACGAATCGGACAAACACGAAAAGAGGCTTGTTTGTGTTCATTCATTTAAGTTTAGCCGAACAAATAAACGTACACGAACGAAACTTCTTGTTATATGAGATTATTCATGTTTGTTTACGTTTGTTCATTAAGATGTTAAACAAACATAAATAAGCGTATAGAAACAAGCACAAAATATCTAGCATATTGTACCGTTTCATTTTTGTGTTTCGTTTATCTAAGTTTACCTATTTTACGAAGAGTGTATCATATAAATATACAATATTTGGACATAAACAAATAAACATACATATAGCCGGACGTTCACGGACGTAAATGAAGAACGAGTCTTGTGTTCATGTTCATTTATTAATTAAACGAACACAAAATTTTGTTCATGTTCGTTTAATTAATGCATGTTATGATTAAAAGGCAAAATAATAAAAGTATTTATAATTACTATTTATATATAGAAGCTAGATATTTATTTGAAGAAAAACATAAATAGTAAGATAGATATTTTTTGTGAGACGGATGAAGTTTAAAAATAGTTAACTTAATTTGTCAAACAACTTGCTTACAATATGCATTGTGAATGTGATAAAAGAGTGCTCATATCACGTTTAAGATACTTGACATTCATATATACTTAGGCCTTATACAAAAGAAATAGCCTAGAAGATCAATATTGACATTTTGCATCACTTAGAAAAAATCAGCATTCAACAATGTTCAAATACGCTATCAATTATAAATAGTCGACCACGTGGCATCTTCCAGAAAGATTTTAGACGGGTCAAAATGTCAAATAATCCAACACTTAATAACTCGTTTAAATCAGACAGCTCGCTTTATTCTTTTATCCCAAACGAATCCCGTAGGTTAAAAACTTGATAAGCAGATTACAGACGGGTTGTACTTACAACTAGGGCTGAGCATCGCAGACCTAAGACCAACTGAGACCGAGAAAACCGACCGAACCGAAGGATCATCACTTCATCAGTCCAGTCTCGGTCCCAACATTTTTCTTATTTCGGTCTTGGTCCAGTCTGATCTTACGTAAAAACCGACCATTATATCTTTTAAGACCGGACCGACCGAAGGATCGGACCGGACCAACCCCGACCGGACCGAACACATTCAGTCCGATAGATTTTTGTCGAATTCGGTCTTGATCCGGTCCGGTTTTGAACCGAAGCTCACAGCCCAACACGAGCATGCTTGAATATGGGCTAATATATCCACGGTCCAAACCCATTCAAATCACAAGACGAAACGTACAAGCGACACGTGTCATAGTCATTAGAGTTTCTTATCCACATGTATAACCTGCCACTAAAATCAAAATAAAGCCAATGATCATGGCTACCATTGCGTTTAACCTCTTCACTCCCTCTAATTACTTCCAACACACGTCATCTCGGTTCACCTGCTGTGCCACGTCATCATCATCAAAGCAGCACGGTGGGCAGAAACTACTAATGGACTTTCCTTACGTGTCAGGACCACATAAAAAACTAATGGTGGATCTTGTATCAACTGTCGAAGGTCGTCTAGATGGTTTACTGAATCCTTGTAGTCTTCCACCAGATGTTCAGAGTTATGGTAATGAAAGTGGTACTTCTCATGCTGCTCTTCATCTCCGAACTGGCCTTCACTCTTCTCCGGTATTCATCTACTTTTATACTCGTCTCTTTTTATTCATTTTTTTTTAAAGTAGATTAAACTTGCCATTTTTATAACAAATGTGTTTATATTTTGTACAAAATAAAGGAAAACAGAGATTGCGTTCAAATCAAAATTTATATGCATTTCCTAATTCAACAAAGTAAGTTGTTTTTTTTTTTTTTTTTTTTTTTTTTTTTTTTTTTTTTTTTTTTTTTTTTTTTTTTTTTTTTNAACCATGGTTTCCGACCTTTTTGGCCGACTAATCCACGGGGTTTGAACCCACCACCACACAGACTCAAACCAGGTGAAGCCCTCCCTTTTTCAGGAGGTTGGCGTGGCCACTTAAGGTTGTTTGCACCCCGTAGGAATTGAATTTGGGACCTCACACATTTTAGAGTAATAGTCCCAAGCCCTTTTACCACTAGGCCACCCTTAAGTGGTTTTCAACAAAGTAAGTTACACAACATATATTCATGTTAATCATTTAGGTTTTCGGGCGCTACCCCTTGACCCCCGTGTCTTGTTGATGTCGGAATGAGTGTGCACTCCGCGCCTCCTAACCTATATCCAAGCTTAACATAGAATCCTAATGGTCTCTAGTAAATCACAATCGCCTAAAATAGTTGGCGACACTTGAATCACCAACGTATAATGCACCAAAATTTTCTGCCGTCTGAATGACAAAGTGTGTGACTTTGATACCAATTTCGTGAGTGTAGAACCTCAATCGTTCAATGTTATGTGTTGTAAAACAGAAAAAATTAGGGTGCTTAGACAATTAGACTACTACCATGTTAAATAGAGGTAACAATAAGGGAACATGGTTATATCAAGTCCATATTCTGTGGCTGCTGAAGCATCCATAGTTATTAACTTTTCACACTTCCTTCGGTTAAATAATTGAAACAATGAAGTATTAAAATTCTTATGATTGCAGAAAAGTATGGTCACGCTTATTTACGTGTAAGAAAAACATGGATATGTCAATAGTTAAAGTTGCAGGGATCAATTTTGCTTGTCGGTTGGATACATGTACAAACGTTGATAACTCAGTTAAATGATGGATGTGTTGCAGATTGACTTCATACTGGGAAGTTGGCTACACTGCCAGTTACCAACAGGAGGAGCCTTGAACATCACAAGTCTGTCAGCCTATCTAAACTCATCAACCGATGCGCCGAACCTCTTAGTAGAACTAATCCAAAGTAGTCCAACATCTATGGTTCTAATTCTTGACTTACCTCCACGAATGGATCTTGTATTGAACCCTGATTATCTCAAGACATTTTATGAAGATACTCAACTAGACCAACACAGACAACGCCTCGAGAAGCTCTCAGAGGTAAAACCTTACTTCTCGTCATCTCTTTACATTCGCTCAGTTGTGTCACCCACTGCAATCCTGGTGCGTATAGAAACAGAACAGCTCGAGGAAATGATAGAAACTAATGTTGCACCAATTGCAAAGGAAGTGTTGAAAACTTGGTTGGATATTTGTGCTTTTGGTGAAAGGACAGTGGGTGATAGTGAGAGGGATTATTTGAGAAAAAGAGATCATATGGCTAAAAGCAAGACCATTGAAATCGATCTGGGCTCGAGCTTGCCAAGGTTGTTTGGGCAGGAAACTGCTAACCGTGTGCTAGAAGCCCTACGGGAGGTTTTCTAAACTGATTAAGGTTTGACAGGGACTTGTATTTTTTATGAAAATGTGTAATTGTGTATGTGTCTGTCCCTTGTGGAATTAGAGAGATTGCAGATGTGGTTTTAGAGCCACAAATTTATGGCACACTAATGTTATGAATTGCTTGCTATGTCTATTGATGTTTGTGTGGCTATGTCTATCATGGCTGTAAAAGTCAATATAAGGACACAACTTTCTCGAAGTACTTCAGCAGTATTGACTAAGTAGAAACTAAGATTAAACACATTTAGGAGTGACACAATAGCAGTAGCGAAGAAATTTGTTTTATCGTTCCTATACAAGGGAAAATTACACAGATAGGTAATGAACTTTGAAAAATTTCTAATGTTAGGTAACGAACTCTAAAAAATACTAATATAACCAACGAAACTTGTTGAAACCTTTAATGTTATGCAATATGACCGTTTAAGCTTATTGGGCCACGTGTAACCACAAAAATTGTCTATTTGACTGTTAAGTACTAATATATCTCTCTCTTCACCCACCAGCCACCACTATCACCATCAACCACCAGTCCCACCACCTCCGGCAACCCTCAAAAACCCCAAAACCAACATGCATCTCATTCTCTCATTATATATAAACCACCGACACCTCATCTTTATAAACGCAAACACAAAATCCAACCCACAAACACAAACCACCCAATTAAACTTTCGGTTTAATTGGTTGGTGGTGACATGATGGTGGCGGTGGTTATGGCAGATTCAAGAAAACAACAATGTTGATTAGTGGTAACACCCATTCCTCACAAACCCCGACACCATCGCGCTATAACTCACATCATTCCTAACACACATTCCACCAAACACGTTACGCGCATCCACAAACCCATTCCCCACTAGTTGTCTACACTTTTTCACAATACTAAACTGATCATTTAAAGATATACTCCGTATAGCCCTTCATGAGTACCATACCAGGCCTCAACATAATAATGTTTTGCCCTTGCTTTGAGCGATTAAGTTGTTTCGTTTTTCTCTGTTTATCACAGTCAGCGATGGTTTTAGTTTTACAGCTTTACTAGCACTTTTGCAACAAATATCATATCGCTTATTCTCCTGAGGCTCATCGCTGATATTCTTCAGCTTCTTGGAAATAGAATCCTCATCCAATAATTTCGGCGTCTCCTTAAAATCTAGATTACCAGATGACATGTCTTCAACATCAGACTTTTCATTGAGTGGTGACTTATCCTTTACAGAACAGGAAGCACCATACGGAGATCCATCACTTGTAACCTTTGATATAGACTTTACAATATAAAAATCAAGTTAATAGAGAAAATTTATAAGATCATTCACCAGTAATAATTTGATTAATCTTTGTTCACCTGTCATTTAATTTTGTGTCGAGATTTTCAAGTGGATGAAAAGATTCATCTTCTGGATCCTTTAAAACTTCATAGATCCTTTAAAACTACTTTTAAGTTTTAATAAAAAAAAAAGGTCTTTTTGTAAATGGTTACCGGTTTAGCCAGTGACCATTTGTAAAAGTGCCACATATTGCATAACATTAAAAGTTTCAACAAATTTCGTTGGTTATATTAGTATTTTTGAGAGTTCGTTACCTAACATTAAAAAAATTTCAAAGTTCATTACCTATCTGTATAATTTTCCCTAAAAATGTTTCCCCACTCCTTATCCCCACAAAACAAATGCGTCTCTTTCCTCTCCCTACTGCATCGCTCCATCCCCACCCCTGCTATCAAATCAGATCTGACCTAATCGATGCCCACAAGACAACAACGGTTGGTCCTAGTACAGGTCTGATTTTCTGGTCCTAACTACGGANTGAAAAGATTCATCTTCTAGATCCTTTAAAACTTCATAGATCCTTTAAAACTACTTTTAATATAAAATAAAAAAAATGCCTTTTTGTAAATGGTTACCGGTTTAGCCAGTGACCATTTGTAAAAGTGTCACATATTGCATAACATTAAAAGTTTCAATAAGTTTCGTTGGTTATATTAGTATTTTTGAGAGTTCGTTACCTAACATTAAAAAATTTTCAAAGTTCATTACATATCTGTATAATTTCCCCTAATAATAAATATATAGTGTTACACGGACTAATATAGAATATGGGCCTAAGCCCGATACAAAATACAGACTAACACATACGTCACAACATATCGCCACATACTCCCAAACCAAAATAATAATAATAAAAACACCCTTTTCCTTAAAATCTGTTCGATGACTGAGACCAACAAAAAAGGACGAAAGCCCGGTTGTGGGTGTTTGATCCATTAGGGTTTTATGTAGTTTGTCTTATAAATGGTTAATGAATAAACATTATGTCTCATGNTTAAAAGATTCATCTTCTAGATCCTTTAAAACTTCATAGATCCTTTAAAACTACTTTTAAGTTTTAATAAAAAAAAAAATGTCTTTTTGTAAATGGTTACCGGTTTAGCCAGTGACCATTTGTAAAAGTGTCACATATTGCATAACATTAAAAGTTTCAACAAGTTTCGTTGGTTATATTAGTATTTTTGAGAGTTCGTTACCTAACATTAAAAAAATTTCAAAGTTCATTACCTATCTGTATAATTTTCCCCCTATACAACAATCAAATTCATAATAATGTTTCATTTTATGCACAAGGAGCAAATTATCACATGAAGTGAATAAAATTAAGATCGCTGAAATCGTTCTATTTTGATGGATGAAAGTGACATGACTCGTGGATTCTGGATCTATCACAAAACCACCGCTTGACAGATGCATCAATGGGATCAAGTGCTGGTATCTTCTCAAAAACAATAATGCAGTAGATTTAATTAGTTAAAGATAAACAATAATGAACTATCTGTGGGAAGTGTTGGCTGAATTGACTGTGGGTCACTTCGGATGCAGGTCTCTGACTCAGTTGCCCGCTCTAAAAATTCGCGAGTAACCAGTAGTGGATTCCAGCATTTGAAGCCATTAAAGAAGCTGGAAACACTGAGCTTTGAGTCAACCAAGGTGACTGCAAATGATATAAAGTTCGACCTGAGTAGCTTGTTTGAAGAAGACCGGCACCTTATGGCCTTATATATATTATATTTAAAAATCTT
Source organism: Artemisia annua (assembly GCA_014162995.1). Lineage (NCBI taxonomy): Eukaryota > Viridiplantae > Streptophyta > Magnoliopsida > Asterales > Asteraceae > Artemisia > Artemisia annua. The sequence goes on along the minus strand of LBNU01006457.1, from coordinate 26,581 downwards.
TAGTATTGAAAGATATTTCTTTTACGTTCCTTATGTTCTGGTAGTGTTTATGTATTTAAATATTTCAATAGTTAAGACACACAACATTGAATGAACCTTTTTTTGATGATGATGTGAATCTAGTGAAGAAACAATGTAAATAAAGCTTTTCTGGTTAAGGTTATTAGAATTCCTAGCTGCGAGATTGTGGTATATGATACGGAATGAACATTATTTATTTAAATTATTATGATTTGCTTCTCAGTTGACTGTTATGGGCTATTTAGTTGTTGTGTATATACGTTTGATTATCCGATATAACTGCCGAGGAGCCAAGAGCTGTTGCAGAAGAAACAAAGATTTAGCTTGTTGGCTATGATGTACTACACTTTTTGATATGCTTTCACATTCAAGCAATTCCCAATATCATTGTACCGAGGCTACGCATATATTATATCTGTTACAGAAATTGCTACACTTGTTATCCAAGTTTAGAGTCCAATTGATAAGAGATGAAATGACTTTCATACTAATTTTCCGAGTTAGAATCCAATTGATCAGCATTTCAGTTAGTGGAACAGGGAGAAAAAAAGAGCTAGGGGCTTACTGGGTTAGACAAACAGTCAAATAGTTTTTGCAAAAGGGTCTTAACGGTCATGTTTTACATAGTTTAGTAATCTTATCATCCTGATCGTCTAACTTCCATTGTCGGTTTCTTTCATATGGTCTGGTTACTTGGTTGGAAATTCTATCATCCCAATTATCTAACTTTCATAGTCGGTTTCCTTCATTGTGAAATTCGGCATTTCATAGTCATAAACAACATGCTACCCCTGCATAAAAAACATTTCTTCAATACACAGTTATTTCTATTGTTATTACCATTGTGAAATTCGACATTGCAAATAAGTCTTTTTCAAATGGTAAAGCATCCAATTGTGGTTTCAAAACATGGACGCACACATTACCTTATGTATCAGTGACATTAGATATCATACCAAATTTCTGATTATGTTCAAAGTCTAGGCACTGAAATGATTATGTGACTTAGGAAAATGTGTAATTGTTTCTCCAGACATTTCACACTTATACACCTCTACAACATAACTACATCTAAAAGTTCATGTAATTGCAGGAAAACATGATCACAGTTAAAAGTAAAGTATTTACAATAGTTATAGGTGTCGAGATCAAAACATTGAAGTAAAGCTGAAGCAGCAGCAGACCCAATAGAATTGATGTCATAATTTCATATATATATATATGCTGTCCACTTAAACAACCCATTATGGAAGAAACGAAAAACTCAAGAAGAAAAGCTGATGAACATATGAAGACCCAATGGATGATAGACCTCAATTCCAAATATAACATTAAGAAAAGAAAAGAAAAAAGTTTAATGATAAGCTCCGCTCAAATAGACAATGAGAACAAATCAAAAGCCAAATGAATTAGTATGAAGAAACGGACAAGATAATAGTCTCTAATTGAAAAATAATCGACTTACCAAGCTACCATAACTCCGGTACTTCTCAAAAGTCAACAAGTAACGTGTATAACAAGTCAATATATCATTCCCTGCTAGATAGAATGCTACTATGCGGATAGAGATCAACAACAGAAAAGTTGTTACTAATTCAAGTGTTTGTTAAAAAAAAAAAAAAAGAAAAAAAAGAAGGATGATTCAAGAATTCTCCTTAAAATTTGAGGACGGATCACCATTGTGACAGCCACATCGTTTGCTGCCGGTGGAACCTCCTCTACATGCTCTTGCACTCCACTATCAATGGTGGATATAATTTAACCACAATGACTCCCTACTCGTTCTTAACCTATCCATAACTTCACGAGTAACCTTTTTACAATTTATTACCCAAATCGCCTCCAAATTCGGACAACCCAATGCAAAAGCCTCAATCCCCTTATTAGACACAGGACACGTGCTAATATACAGTGTCTTCAAAGCAACACATTTCTCAGCAATACACATCATCTCCACATCAGTTATTGTCTCACTCCTAGAAAGCTCTAACCTTACCAAATTTCGACAATTTGTAGCAATTACTTCTAAACTAACACATGTAGCATTAACCCCAATCAAAATCAGTTCCTGAAGGTTCACACTATGCTTCCCAACAGCAATCAACCCCTCATCTCCTATCTCAACACTCCCGTTGAAATTTCCAACCCCAAGCTTTTTTAACGCCCTACAATTCTTAGCAACACTAATCAATCCAACATCAGTCACATTAACATCTTGCAAATGAACCTCAACTAAACAGCTATCGTTTGGAATCATCTCCAACGTCCTGCCCCAACTTCCATCACAGCAACCCAATTCCAAACTTGTCAAATTTTTCGAAGCTATAATCAATGGTTCAAATAATCGTTCATTGTGGGCAAAACTAAGTTTAATAACCTTAAGCGACTTCGCCGCAGCTCCGGCACTGAAATTCGGTGGAGCCTTGACGTCAGGATAGTTATTTAAGCTCCAAACATCCAAAACCTCAAGCTGAGTACAGTTATGTAACAACTCAAAGATACCTAAATCACTAAACCTACAATCAGCACATGAAAATTCCTTCAACTTGTTACAGTTTTTAGAAAAAACAGCCATACCTGAATCGGTTATTCTATGGCAATAGACGATTCTGAGGCGCATGAGATTAGGAGACATGGATGTGATAAGGATCATATCATTATCGTTTATACTATCAAAGGATTTAGAGTAGTTGTTATGGAGAAAGAGTTGAGTGAGTGAGTTGAATCGGTTGAAGATGGAAGGAATAAAGGGTTGGAGATCCGAATGGGCGATGAGAGAGAGGTGGGTGTGGGTTTGGGCTTCGATTCGAAGCCAGCGGTGTGAGACGAGTGATGAATTTTTCCGGTCCTTGGAGGTTGTTAGGAAGTTGAAAATTAGGGCTAAGCATTCGTCTGGGAGTGAGTCTGTGTAATCCATCGCCGCTGCGGTGTGGTTGTCAATGATCGAGGGTTTAGAAGAAAAAAAATACATAATTACCCCCTAAACAAAATTAACACGCGAAATTTTGTTTTATAAGTTTGAATTTTTACGAAAACTTGAATGACAATGACTTCTTTAATTAGTTAAAATATCAATCCTATTAAATAGCTTATATTAGTCAACTAAAAATTCAAGAAAAACCCTAATCATTCACTACAAACATATCAAGTGTACATGGAATTGTCTGACGTGGATCCCATGCATGCAAGATGATATTATTGTCATTGCAAGATGTTTGAGCATTTGGAAATCCCATCCCAAGGGCAAGCCTAATGAGGTATGGAGCTTGAATGCAGTCATCCAAGATCCTCAGGTATAATTGTATCCTTAAATTTCTTTGTTTCAATAGACAACCGTATAAGTTTTTAGTAAAACACTGTTTTTTCGCACATTTTAGCGAAACAGAATTCAAATAAGCATCAAGAGGGATTCCGTGCACAAGTTTACAGGTTTGCTTCATGAATCTTTTTGCTATAAGATTCGAGATTTTGATGTTTGAGAGAATGGCGGTAAGTTTCCTGTATTGAATCACGAGTACAAAATCAACTTCTTTAAGAATATACCACCTTAACAAGGATCAACCAGCTTGATGCCAACACTAATGGCTTCAGATTTGAGGCTTTTTCTATTCTACTACCAAGCAATTTGTTGAGGCTTTTTCAATTTGGTTAGCTACGCTTGGAAGACTTCTAACTCAAGATAGAATCATGTCATGGGGTACTCAAACTGGTCTTCTATGCTCACTGTGTAATGAGGTGAATGACTCACACTGTCACCTATTCTTTCAATGCAAGTTCTCTCAAGAAATTTGGGAAATGATGGTGTGCAAATTGAATGTTAATAAGATATCCTTCAAATTAGAAGAAATTGTGGCGTTCTTAAGACAGAAAAATGGCAATAATATTTGGAGTGCTGTTAGAAGATTGAGTTTGGCAGTAGTCATATACCACATTTGGCATGAAAGAAATCAGAGATTATTCAGAGGGGACAAAAGAGAAGCTAAGAAGCTGTTTGAAGACATCCGTGAAGTCATTCAACTCAAACTTATGAGCCTGAATGTCAAAAGTTCTGAAGCTGTAAAGAGTGTTGCTAATATTTGGGGGAATTCAGTTTAACAAAGTTTGTTGATTAGTAACAAAGTGTTGGGGCAGTCTAAAACAGAATTGAGAAGGAATTGGTTAGAGACTTGAATGTTTGACTGTTGTAAGGGTGTTTGGGATAAGTAATGTTGAGTACCAAACACAACTTCAGCTAGTTATACGGTATATCAGAAGTTAAGGAATGTGTTGGAACAAGCTTAGAAACTCCATAAATGAATATGCAGACCACTACATTGATACTGTACCTTGTTCCTTGAAGTTTCTTTGGTATGACTGTACCTATTTGAGCCTATACTCTTTTCCAAACTTGGCCTTGGGAGGAAGTTTGGCAAGATATGTGGTGAAAATAAGAGGTCTAATTCAAAGAAATGCACCATAAAGTAGGGCTGCTCTTTGTGAAGGGTAAGTGGTTTGGGTGGCCAATGTATGATGAGTGGAATAATGAGGAGTGCAAGATGAACCTGCTTGGTCCACTCAATACATTGGCATAGGAGGTAATGGTTGGTCATCATGGAGGGAGAGTGTTCCCAAGCAACCGAAGCTCTTCTTTGNGCCTTGGGAGGAAGTTTGGCAAGATATGTGGTGAAATAAGAGGTCTAATTCAAAGAAATGCACCATAAAGTAGGGCTGCTCTTTGTGAAGGGTAAGTGGTTTGGGTGGCCAATGTATGATGAGTGGAATAATGAGGAGTGCAAGATGAACCTGCTTGGTCCACTCAATACATTGGCATAGGAGGTAATGGTTGGTCATCATGGAGGGAGAGTGTTCCCAAGCAACCGAAGCTCTTCTTTGATGGGTTATGGGTACCTAGTGATGCCATTCTTCATTTCCACCTAGACTACTGTGGTAGCAGGTTGAGTGGCTTGGTGGAATGGAGCAATAGAAATGTAGCTAGATGGTAGGTGCTTAAAAGGTGAATTCAGTGCATGAGAATGGATACTAAGAGGAATGAGGCTGCTGTGAATGTGGTTTCCTCTGTTTTGAATAACTGTCTGAGGATAGTTATGTCAGACTTGTTCTAGTATTGTAGACATCTGATGTATAGGCTTAGCTTGTATATGTGTTTCTTTGTATCTGATTTGGGAGATGTCCAGTTTATGTTATTCTCATGATGTAAATCAGTTTGGTATTAATATAATTCACCTTTGCTATATTTTTTTTTTTTTTTTTGAGAATGATTATGTGGGTATGTTTTAATCAAAACCATTTATTATTATGCTACAAATTATTTTTTAAGATATATATAAACATATTGTATCATATTTAACATATATTATTGGAATAATTGTTTCTCTTGGTCAGGGGCGGAGCTATTAAGGGACCGGGAAGGGTCCCGGCCCCCTAGGCCTAAGCCCGTTAGTGTATTTTTTCGCGATTTCATGTGTTATTCTGGGAAAAAATTGTTTTGGCCCTCCCATTTAATGTTCTTCCGGAACAAAAATTGTTTCGGCCCTCCCAAAAAAAAATTTCTAGCTCCGCCTATGCTCTTGGTGACCCTATACCATGGGGTTCCAACCAAAAAAGGAGAATCGTCATTGTAGAAGATGTTAAGTATTTTTCAGAATCTATATGCACATTAATTTTAAAAAACTAACTTATTTTGTATCAACCATAAACATTCATGCAGTGGTGTAAAGTTAGAGAGTTGTTTTTGGGATGATTGGTCAGACAAGTTTTATAAATCGGCTGAGAATCGTGAAAGCATGGCCCATGTAGTTATGATACTTCAGCTATGTAAGGTTAAGTACCGGAATGGTAACCCACAAATAAGCAACAAACTCTTTGGCACCTAACTGTATATGAATCAAGATGAGGTTAGTTAATACTTTGGTTATAACTTGAAGTAAATCATACAATACCAAAACACGTGTTTAATGTTAAATTGTAGTTAATTTTATTAACGATAAATGTCTAGAATCGAACACGAGACCTCGGGATTGCACACGATACAAATGAGTATTAAGGAAAAATAATAAATGTATTTTATATTTATTATTAGACACAAGAATGTAACGACCGTTAGTGTTTTCCGTTAAATGACTAACGACCGTTAGACGAATATAAGGAAAGAAGAGGTTATGTATTATTAGGAAACAAAGAAGGATCTAGAACCCTTGTGGGTTGTGTAGGTCGGCCGAACCAAGGGGAGGGGCACCCTTGCCCTAACTTTGGCTCCAAGTTTTGTTTCCCTATAAATACAAATCAAGGGTTATTGGTTTCTCACCTTTTGTGCACACACAATAACCAAAAGTTTTCTTCTTCTCCTCTTTGTCTCAAAACCGGTCGAACACCCTAAACTTTTAGGGATTCGATTTTGTTTTATCAAAAACTTGTTCTTGTGTAGTTTACTTGCATAACCTTAATACGGTTTAGTTTGTGTGTACAAGAACGAGGTAACAACACACTATTGTTGTTATCAAGAGATCGAATAACAAAAAGGTAAGGGGTTATTCATTGATCTACATAAACCCTAATTAGGGTTCATCACTTGTTCAATCCCTAATCAAGAAGTGCAATTGAGGTATGTTTTCTATTTAGTTTTGGTTAATAATTATATGTTATACTTGATCCTATTGCTTCCGCTATTATGTGCTACTTTGATATAATTATTATATGAATGTCATGATATTAAAATTCTAACAGTGGCATCACGAGCCATGTATAACATGTAATTGATTACTAAAACCAATAAAAAACGTATCTTTAATTGTTTTAGATAACATGTTATTGTATTCTAGGGTTTTATCTTTAAAAATTTTTATGGAATTTTTTTTTTAAACCCTAACCCTAATTTTGGGGGGGGGGTACGATTTATTCCAAGCCCTAATTAGGGTTTTGGTATTTTGTATTAATCATTAATTGTAATTGATTAGTAACCCTAGGTTTGTAACATGATTATGTGTACAAATTGCTAATTGGTTTGCATGAATCCATGACGAAACATGCATGTTAGTCATGGATTATTATTTATTATGTTGTATGTGCAAGTTTGTGATCCACACGTAGTAATTAGATGGATCTAAAATTGGGGAAGACTCCAATCATATAATTAAAATTAATTTATGTGGTGTATTAATTAATTAAAACTTACGCAATCGTTTAGGCGATGGATGTGGCTCACTTGTGCAAAGTGAAGGTTTTAATTAATTATGCACATGATAACCTAGAATTATTTTAATTAGGGTTTGATCTAATTAAGCTTGCATGCGGCTATTTGTTTCATCTTATTTGTTTATTATTGTTTATTGTTTTCTTTTAAATTACTTGTTAAGTGTTATGTGTTTATCTATTGTAAGCAATAACAAGGGTAGTTTTCAAAAGAAAAATTAAACATGACTAATAATGGTGAAACATTGTTTTGAGTTTTCATAAAATTTTAATTGGTTGAGGCGACTGTTCTATGACGTTTCTGGGGCTCAATGGCATACTCTAAGGTGAGGCATAAGTTTGGTTTCGCATTAAATTGTGGCCTTAAAGAGACACATTCAGTCTTTACGCTCGCTTGTATGTCATCCCGGATTCCTCTTAGCGCGAAGCCTCTTAGTGCAATGTTGTAATCTCTCAACGCACCAATTAAAACTTGATGATACTCGCGTTAATGAATTGGATAGAAAATTGTTTTGCAAAATTTTATGTCATAAAGATGAGTGCATGCATCTTTATACATGTTTTTGACACATCAAAAACTAAATACCCTAAAATTTAAGTCACATGCCATCTAACGATAAAGGACACTTGGAATTTTTCTTTGGTATGCGTGAGACCTAGGCCAAAGATTAAGGACAAGGCAAATTTCCGAGTGTGCGTGAGACCACACATGGTTAATTTGCAGTCTCTAAGTTAGTCGACTTAAGTAAGTTGATGCGTGAGACCTAGAGCTTACGGCATGAGATGGGATAAAACATGCTTACACGGCAAGTTGATGAATCAACTTGAAGTAAATCCCATAATTTTCTAGGAATTGGAAAAATTGTTTGCCAATTATTGTTCGACAGATTACCATCTTTTATAATGATTTACTATATGGCAGATCAACTGACGTAGTAAAATTATGAAAAGTTGGATCCTAGATTTTCAAGAAACTAAGATGGTTATATGAATATTTCCATGGGTATTATGTTTACTTGAAAATATTTTCTTATCGAAAATACTAATGTTTGAACTTTTCTTTCTGTAGAAATGGCTCAACCCGATAACTCCGTGTTTGCTGCTTTCAAGAATCATCTTGAAAGGGCCAAATTGACTGGAAAGAATTTCAATGATTGGTACCGTTCGCTTAGAATTGTCTTGAAAGCGACCGGTAAACTCGATTATTTGAATACTCGTTGCCCTGACGAACCTGATGGTCCTGAAGTGACCGATCAGGAAAAGGCTGATTGGAGGGTCATTCTGGGGAAATACAATGAAGTCGGTTGTTTGATGCTTCAAAGTATGGATTTCTCAATGCAAAAGAAGTTTGAGCATTACTTCCCATTTGACATGATTAACGAGCTGCGGCAGCGTTATGAAAAAACTCCTGCAGTTGAATTGTACGAGTCTCTTGACAAACTACACAGCTGCAAGCATGCTGATGGTAAACCAGTGGAAGACTATGTAAACGAGATGAGAGATTTCTTCGATCATCTATACAGAGTCGGCTTTGGTTATCCCGACAATGTTCAAGTTCACTTGATCAACAGATCCCTTAATAAGGACTTTGCTGGTTTTGTGCAAAATTGGAACATGCACTGCTCGGGGAAGACAGTCTCTGAATTACTCGCACTGCTTGTTGATTACGAGAGACATCTACTATCAGGAAAGGGCAAAGCTCCTACCCCGCAAGTGTTGGCAATTCATGGGGGTAGAATCCAGAAGAAATCGCATGTGAACAAGGGTAAGGGTAAGGCTGACAACAGCAAGCAGGTTCTGGCTTATCAACCAAATCCAAAGGTGAATCAAAACCAACCCAAGAAGCCTAAGGCGAATCCTCCCACTAAGAAGGATCAGGCGTGTCACTTCTGTCATCAACCGGGGCACTAGAAACGAAATTGTGCGCTCTACATTGATGATTTGCGACTAAAGAAGCAGCAGAGTGAAGCTGGCCAAGCCAGCACTTCAGGTGCGCACTTCAGGTGCGTTCTTTATGATTGAATTATTTTCTTTATCTCATAAACTGAATTCCTGGATATATGATACGGGCTGTGGAATTCATATCTGCAATACTTTGCAGGGGTTTAGAGAGGAGAGAAAGCTGGCCTATGGGGAGCAATTCTTGCACATTGGTAATGGAGCGCCTGCAAGAGTTGAAGCNTCAAATCCGTTGTTTAAATCTTCCAAAAGCAAGCAGGTTCTGGCTTATCAACCTAATCCAAAGGTGAATCAAAACCAACCCAAGAAGCCTAAGGCGAATCCTCCCACTAAGAAGGATCAGGCGTGTCACTTCTGTCATCAACCGGGGCACTGGAAACGAAATTGTGCGCTCTACATTGATGATTTGCGACTAAAGAAGCAGCAGAGTGAAGCTGGCCAAGCCAGCACTTCAGGTGCGTTCTTTATGATTGAATTATTTTCTTTATCTCATAAACTGAATTCATGGGTATATGATACGGGCTGTGGAATTCATATCTGCAATTCTTTGCAGGGGTTTAGAGAGGAGAGAAAGCTGGCCTATGGGGAGCAATTCTTGCACGTTGGTAATGGAGCGCCTGCAAGAGTTGAAGCTATAGGAACATTTAATTTAGTGTTGCCTTCGGGTCTTATACTATCTTTAAATAATTGTCATTATGCACCTTCAATTGTTAGGGGTGTCATTTCCTTTTCATGTTTGTTGAACCTTGGATTTCATCATACTATCTCAAGCAATGCAATNACGAAATTGTGCGCTCTACATTGATGATTTGCGACTGAAGAAGCAGCAGAGTGAAGCTGGCCAAGCCAGTACTTCAGGTGCGTTCTTTATGATTGAATTATTTTCTTTATCTCATAAACTGAATTCATGGGTATATGATACGGGCTGTGGAATTCATATCTGCAATACCTTGCAGGGGTTTAGAGAGGAAAGAAAGCTGGCCTATGGGGAGCAATTCTTGCACGTTGGTAATGGAGCGCCTGCAAGAGTTGAAGCTATAGGAACATTTAATTTAGTGTTGCCTTCGGGTCTTATACTATCTTTAAATAATTGTCATTATGCACCGTCAATTGTTAGAGGTGTCATTTCCTTTTCATGTTTGTTGGATCTTGGATTTCATCATACTATTTCAAGCAATGCAATTTCAGTTTCTTTAAATGGTGTTTTTTATTTTAACGCAATTGCTGTGGATGGTATCTTTGAATTGGATATGAATGATAATAATGCTTTCAATAATAATTTGGTCTATAGCATCAATCATAAGAGAATCAAGAAAGGTCAGGATTCTTCTTATCTTTGGCATTGTCGACTTGCTCACATTGGCAAGGCTCGCATGGAAAAGCTGCAACGCGATGGGCTTTTAGAAAAGATCAATGATGAATCATTTGATAAATGCTAATCTTGTCTTGCGGGTAAGATGACAAAGAAACCCTTTAAAAATAGGATTGAAAGGGCTTCTGATCTACTTGGTCTTATTCATACAGATGTATNGGATTCTTCTTATCTTTGGCATTGTCGACTTGCTCACATTGGCAAGACTCGCATGGAAAAGCTGCAACGTGATGGGCTTTCAGAAAAGATCAATGATGAATCATTTGATAAATGCGAATCTTGTCTTGCGGGTAAGATGACAAAGAAACCCTTTAAAAATAGGAATGAAAGGGCTTCTGATCTACTTGGTCTTATTCATACAGATGTATGTGGACCACTTAGACATGTGTCAAGGAAAGGTGCTAGCTACTTCTTAACATTTACGGATGATTATAGTCGTTATGGTTATGTTTATTTACTTAAACATAAACATGAGGTCTTTGAAACATTCAAAGTGTTTAAAGCAGAAGTAGAGTTGCAACTCGGAAAGAAGATTAAAGCTCTTCGATCCGACAGAGGTGGCGAATACCTGAGTCAAGAGTTTATAGATTATCTTGCTGCAAATGGGATTGTCCAGCATTTGACTTCTCCATATACTCCACAACAAAATGGTGTATCTGAGAGAAGAAATCGTACATTGCTAGATATGGTACGATCTATGTTTAATCTAACAACTCTTCCTTTATCATTTTGGGATTATGCCTTAGAGTCTGCTGTTCGCATTCTCAATATGGTTCCCACAAAGAAGGTGGATAAGACACCTTATGAGTTATGGACCGGCAATGTGCCTAACTTGTCTTATCTTAAGATCTGGGGCTGCGAGGCGTTTGTTAAACGTGACTCTGCTGATAAGCTTCATGAAAGATCTGTGAAATGCATCTTTGTAGGATACCCAAAGGAAACGATGGGTTACTACTTTTATTATCCTCCTGAAAACAAAGTGTTTGTTGCAAGGTATGGGTTTTTCTTTGAAAAGGAACTCATATCTCAAGATTTTAGTGGGAGAGAATATGATCTGGAAGACGATCATGTAGATGCATTGCCTTCTAAAAACACTAGGCAACTTCCTGAAGAACCAGATAGTCTGGGTCCTCCACCAGAAGTTGAAGTGGTTCCTATCCGTAGATCCGAAAGGACTATAAAAGCACCTGATCGACTATGTCTTAATGTAGATTGCGATCAGACTATGCTAGGGGATCTTAATGAACCCACTAGTTATAAAGCTGCCATGACTAGTCCTGAAAAGGCTAAATGGCAGGGTGCTATGGATAGTGAAATGCAATCCATGAGTGATAATGATGTTTGGACTGAAGTAGANGTAGAGTGCGATCAGACTATACTAGGGGATCTTAATGAACCCACTAGTTATAAAAGCCGCCATGAATAGTCCTGAAAAGGCTAAATGGCTGGGTGCTATGGATAGTGAAATGCAATCCATGAGTGATAATGATGTTTGGACTGAAGTAGACCTTCCTCCTGGTGCCAAGGTAGTCTGGAGTAAATGGCTCTACAAGTTGAAAACAGACATGGATGGCATTGTACACACCTATAAGGCCCGTTTGGTAGCTCAAGGGTTTACTCAAACGTTTGGTATTGACTACGAAGAAACCTTTTCTCCTGTAGCCGATATCAGGTCTATTAGGATTCTCATAGCTATAGCTGCATACTATGACTATGAGATTTGGCAAATGGATGTCAAAACCGCCTTCTTAAATGGTCGCTTAGATGAAGACATCTATATGGCGCAGCCTGAGGGGTATGTCAATCCAGAATTTCCAAACCGTGTGTGCAAGCTTAATAGATCCATTTATGGACTAAAGCAAGCATCACGGCAATGGAATAAAAGATTTGATGAGGAAATCAAAAGATTTGGATTTACTCAAAATCTTGATGAGCCATGTGTATACCAGAAAGCTAGTGGGAGTAAATCAATTTTCCTTATTTTATATGTCGATGACATATTGATCATGGGAAAAGACATTCCAAGTTTCCATGAAGTCAAGGCATATCTTGGGAAGTGTTTTTCTATGAAAGATTTAGGGGAAGCTGCATTTATTCTGGGAATTAAGATATATCGAGATAGATCTCAGCGATTGATTGGATTAAGCCAAAGTGCTTACATTGACAAAATATTGAAGAGATTCAATATGCAAAATTCTAAGAAAGGATATTTGCCAATGCAAGAACACCATGGCTTGAGTAACAGAGTTTGTGCTTTTACACCTGCAGAGGTGAAACGCATGAGCAGGATTCCCTATGCTTCGGCAGTAGGATCCTTGATGTATGCGGTTAAAAGCACAAGGCCAGATGTGGCGTTTGCTCAGAACATAACCAGTCGATATCAGCAAAATCCAGGTGAAGCTCACTGGACTGCTGTGAAGAATATTCTTAAGTACCTTAGGGCTACTAAAGATACATTCTTAGTTTATGGGGGAAATCCAGATCCAAATGCAGAACTTGATGTAACAGGTTACTGTGATGCTTCATGGAAAAGTGATAAGGATGATACGAAGTCTCAGACGGGTTATGTCTTTGTCATTAATAGAGGAGCTGTGGATTGGAGGAGCAAGAAGCAGACGATATTGGCTATGTCTGCAACAGAAAGTGAGTATGTGGCTGCTTCGGAAGCTGCAATGGAAGCTGTTTGGATTAGGAAGTTTATTTCGGGCCTTGGAGTTATGCCCTCAATACAACGACCTATAAAAATGTATTGTGACAATTCTGCTGCAATTACATTTGCCTATGAGCCTGGAATCATGAGGGGCACCAGACATTTCCCGATCAAATATCACTACGTGCGTGAGCAAGTGGCGATTGGAGAGATCGAGTTACTCAAAGTTCACACAGATGATAACTTAGCAGACCAATTGACGAAGCCTTTACCTGGCACTAAGCTTTATGAACAAGCTGAGGGTATAGGTCTTCGAAAAGCTGATAGTTTCATGCCCATTTGTGATTAGTATTTGGATAAAAGGATGTAATGTACGATTATTAATTTCCAATGAAATAAAGAATGGTTTGTTTATTTACATTGCTTTAATAATATAAATCCTTGTTTTTGCATGTTTATATCCATGAATAATTTATTATTCTAAACATGTCCATTGTTGGTTTATAATATGGGAATATTATAAAAGGAAGACAATTAGATATTCAATGAATTGGATATTGGACTTATCCCAAACTAAATGATTTGACTTATCTAAGTAAATCATAAATTATTTATCCTCAGACTTGAGATGCCAGATAAGTGTCATGAATGTAGTGCATTTCAGTGAAGCAATCTACCGCTAACCATAACTGGTAGTTATAAGGGTTGTTTTCTGAAGTGTTGCAAAGTTCATGGGTTAGTCTCGTAGTCAATAGAATTTGTTCCTTCAAATTTGTTTTGAAGTTTAATACTATGGGCCACTCGTTGGATTGACAAAATGTTTGCGTGGCCACGCCCAAATATGTTTTGGTAATTTTGTTCAATCATTAGCAACGAGAAACTGAATATTAATAAAGATCTATATTCTTTGTTAATCAGAGTATTAGAAACAAAAGGATAATAATAACGATGAATCGTTCAGGGTTTTCTAGGAAACTCAGCTCGGTTTGAACTAGGAGCATTGGAGTGTTGCAAGACGCCGACCAATGTTATTTTATCGTTAATATTTAACTAAGTGGGAGCTGTTAAATTGTAGTTAATTTTATTAACGATAAATGTCTAGAATCAAACACGAGACCTCGGGATTGCACACGATACAAATGAGTATTAAGGAAAAATAATAAGTATATATTTATATTTATTATTAGACACAAGAATGTAACGACCGTTAGTGTTTTCCGTTAAATGACTAACGACCGTTAGACGAATATAAGGAAAGAAGAGGTTGTGTATTATTAGGAAACAAAGAATGATCTAGAACCCTTGTGGGTTGTGTAGGTCGGCCGAACCAAGGGGAGGGGCACCCTTGCCCTAACTTTGGCTCCAAGTTTTGTTCTCCTATAAATACAAACCAAGGGTTATTTGTTTCTCACCTTTTGTGCACACACAATAACCAAAAAGTTTTCTTCTCTTCCTCTTGTTCCTAAAACCGATCGTACACCCCTATACCTTAGGGTTTTGTCGATTTTGTTTTTCTAAAGTGTTCTTATGTAGTTTACTTGCATAACCTTAATACGGTTTAGTTTGTGTGTACAAGAACGAGGTAACAACACACTATTGTTGTTATCAAGAGATCGAATAACAAAAAGGTAAGGGGTTATTCATTGATCTAATTAAACCCTAATTAGGATTCATCACTTGTTCAATCCCTAATCAAGAATTGCAATTGAGGTATGTTTTCTATTTAAGTTTTAGTTAATAATTAACATGTTATGCTTGATCCTTACTTCCGCTATATGTGCTACTTTGTTTAATTATTTATATGATAGTCATGGTATTTAAATTCCAACATACACCTTTGTTCACAATGATTTGGTTCATTCCTAATATTGTTGTGTTTTATATGGTTTTTATGATAGCCATTTTTGGTTTTTGAAGATGCAAATATAAAAATAAAGGAAACTAAATTAAAAAAGGAGTCATGGACTCATGGCGTGTGCATGAAGTCGCTTATAGTATAAAAAATGTTCAAGTCTCGAATAATTAATGGCATATACCAATGTTCAACAGCTTGTATTTGGTTAGTATATGCCATTGAAGTGAACTTATAATAATTCAGATATGAGTAAACTATTGAAAGCCATCTAAGTAGATGTATCTAATTATCTATAATCTCCCAAAATGTGGGCATGTCGGCCTAACTATAGGGTGTGTTTCTGCACAACCGCAACAATCACATCAACTTTTCGCAGAAGGCAAGCAACAATGGTTATTGCTACCACTACGTTTACAAACATGCAATTTAGTTAGTTATAAATCTTGAAACTATGACGACATTGCAAGTGTTACCTATAATATTTCAGTTTTTCTCCGTTTGACCCGGACACTTAAAAATGAACCAGACCAAGAACCACTTAAAGAAAGTAAATGAAACAGAAACGTGACCTACTTTTAACTTATATTTTAGTGTGTAAGTTATAAGAATGGTGTGTCATTCTTATATTAGCGTCTGTAAGTGTCCTAAGGGACTGAGATGATGGATATACCCTCATCTTTTATACTTCAATGTTTTTTGGCGTAATATATTTTACCGGGGTGAATTAACCCTTTTACCAAAAAAAAAATAAAGAGTATTTTAGCTGGATCATGTTTAGTAGTGATGTTATAAATTCATGTGGTGGTACTATGACCATTGGTGTTTGACTTTGTTCACTGTCAATGAATTGGTTCATTCTGCCAATAATAGCATGCACCTTTGACTTTTACATTATTGATTAACTTGAATCCAAATTGACCTGATTTGTCAACTTGAATCCAAGAACTTCCTTTTGGAATCTGAAAGCAAACTAAAGTTGATCTAGAGCAATTGACTTTCTTAAAAATCTAAAGCACAACACTTCAGGGGTTATGTCAACTTTATAAAAACATTTAAAACATCAATGTTCAATCAATTTACAAATTTACAACCAGGTTGCTAATAATCAGCAACCTTTCGCGCATTTCTTGTTATGACTAATTATGCGTTGGGTGCTTGACCTGCTTTTGTCACCAAATTTACACAATTCCTACAACCTTTTAGTGTTGAATTCCCCAAATCCATATCATGTTCACAGGCCTAAGAACATGTAATTCTAAGATTATTCTTTTATTACATTTGTTCCTAATATCAACAAAAACAACTCCTAGTCGACCGTATTATTATCATAGATTATGAGTTACACATAACATATGCAAATAGGAAAACTCTAATAAATATCGGACATAATAAAAGTAACAAAGTTAATACACTCTAGCTAGGTTCACATAAAGTCTTTGATATTTCCGGTAACAACCTTAGCATTCTCTTGGGCAACAGCCATTGCTTGATATTGTTGAACAACAGTTGGTTGCAATGGCTGTAGCAATTGTTGCGTTTGTTGTTGTGGTGCAACAACCGCAGCTCCCTGAGTAGTAGTAGTATAATAGATCTGCCTTCCTGCTCCATTATCATACGCCACTTGACCATAGCCTTGATCTGTGACAGCTGTCGTTGACTGGACCACACAATACCCTTGTGGCAGAAACTGTTGTTGTGCTGAAACCGTAGTTTGTTGAGTTGAAACCGCTTGGACAGGTGGTATTACGTTGTAAACTTGCTGCTCGTGGTAAACCTCCGTAGAGGTGGGCATCGTCTGGACGTAGTATCCTTGACCTTGATTCACTTGTCCAGTGACAGGTGTTGCTATCGGGGCGTGATACACACTCCCCGGAGCTTGAACCATATAAACTGCCTGTTGTTGTTGTTGCTGTTGCAGTTGCTGATCCATTGACACTAAGGATGGCGATGTATATCCGCCAGATATTTGGTATCCGGATAACGGGGATAGGTTTTCGTTCATTTTGGGGACAAGATGTTCTCCAGTGTAGCCAGCAGCTGCGAGATTGTCCTCGCTAGGTCTCTGGTTGAAAACCAGTTGTTTCTGTTGTTGTTGTTGTTGTTCTTCAATTTGTAATTTCTGTAAGTCATGAATATGTTTCTGAATACGATCAGATTCATCAACAACAACCTCCTTTTCTTTCTCTATACGCCCACCGTTTACTTGCTGTTGATCCGAGCTAAAACTACTAACCGGAGTCAAGGCGGGGCTTTGTGCAGTAACAGGAAACAAAAACAGCCTCAATCTAACTGTAGTAGTAGTACTATTCGTGCCTTTATTCAAGCGATCATACTCATGCATCATGTGCTCGAGATCATCATCATTCGTAACCGAGATCAACGCATCCAGATCTTCACCAGGTAACTGATACTTGAAACACACGTCATGAGCTTCACATAAAGCAGTTAACTTGGCTGTCACGGAAGCGAATTTAACAAAACGATCAACTGCTAAGATCTTAGTTTGACCACCAACGTAGGATAACTGGTTATCATGAGGTCTAGGAAGGATCTTGCCTCCATAACTGCACATGAACTTAACCTTATTCTTATAGTTTTGGTGGTTATTATTTTGATCGTCGCACGGTCGTGGAGACTCAAAGTCTGGGTCACGCGACCGTGCCGACGATCCACCAGACTCAGCGTAGTCAGAGTTTTCCATAGTTGTTGAGGGTGTAGTTTTGTTGTTTATTTATTTATTTTTTTGAACAAAGTGTTTTTGTTGTTAGATAGTTTGAAAAGTGTATGCATGTATTGGTTTCTATTTATATTGACAGTTGGGTGTGTTGAAATTTGTGTGACAGTTAACAAATTTGTAGACCGAGAAAAGTGATGTGGCAAGTGGAGATATAAAATGGTAATGGTTAGCTGGAATTGGTGGGCTCCAGTGAGAACCTGCAAATTGCCATGTGGAACTACAAACAATGGTAGATAGATGTTGAAACAATATAAATAAATAAATAAATAAATAAATAAATAAATAATGCACATTTTAAATAATGGTAATCCTTGAAGTAAAGTGGATGTGGTGTAATATGTTGTATGGCTTTATACAACTTTCCTTTTGACAAAGTTTATTTGGAGTGTAGTTTAAGATAAAGTGACAGTGACTATAATTTAGGGTGTGTGTGGTTCATAGATATCGGAATAATATAAATGACAATTATAGTTGGTTGGTTACTATAACAATTAAAATATGAGTTTATACTCATAGTTCCATTCTAGTTTAATTCATGGTGGTGAGTTCATATTTAATTCAAGAAGGGTTTACGTTGGAGTAAGAAAAGTATTGTTGATATGGTCGATAATGAAACTTTCTCGATTCATGAGTTAGATGAAATGGTTTAGGACCTAGGTTGGACAGATAAAAGGATGATGTATTATAACTTTCTGAAACCTAGTATGAATATTGATGTAGGGTTGCAAGCTTTATCTTGTGACGATGATGTACATTTTTTAAAGAGTTTATAGATGAGCATAAGATAATTGAAGTTTACATAGAATATGTTGTGTCCAAAGTAGGAATTTATTACAAGTCAAATTAGACAATGGGTGTTGTTATTGATGAAATAAATGAAGACAATGGTGTTGGTACTAGTAGTCATAGTCATAATGTTCCTAAGAGGTTATTCTTGGAAATGTTTCATTTGGAGGAGCCATAAGTTACTGATGAAATTAGTAGGCTTACTCAATTATTTACTCAAGAGCCTGAGTTAACCGAATTACGTACTCAAGAGTCTAGGTTTACTCAATTACCTACTCAAGAGTCTTCTTTCCCAACATTAGACATAGAACTTGATGAAATAGATGAGGTGTTTGGTAGTATTAACTTAAGTTTTGCTCAAAATGTTAGTCAAAAACAAGTATTTGATGATTCTTTGAGGGTAGAGGATTACCAATTGAATGATATGGATGTGGATGATAGTGTGAGGGTAGATGAAAATCAAGATGTAGTGAATGATATGGTAGTTGATGATTCTGCAAGTGTAGAGGAAAGTCATGATCAAGTGAATGATAGCGAAGTTGATGATTCTGTGAGTTTAGAGGAAACTAATGATCAAGTGCATGATAATGTTGTTGATGATTCTGTGAGTTTTAAGGAAAATTATGATGATGTGGTTTCAGTGATAGGGTAGATGATGACAATTATGTTTACAATGCAGATAGTGAGGAGGAAGTTGAGGTATTTTACGATGTGGATAACATTTTAGATGACACTGATTTTGCTATAACTTTGTTTGGGTTAAATGAAACAAAGGATGTGCCAGGTTTGAATGATCAAGTTCCAGATTTCATGTTTCATGTGAGAATGATTTAGATGTTATTTGTTCATAATTTGGGTCATGATAATCAAAGGTTGCCGGATAAATTCTTGAATTGTGTAAAAGTTCACTTTCCTGATACAATATTTCGACCCTATTTGGTGCCTTGGGTTACATGAAATTTGTATAGAGATAAGACAAGAATGAACACTCAAATTCTAGGCACAAGAAAAAGAGCAAAACATTGAATAGTTAGTTGTGTTTGTTCTTGATATGAAAAAAATTCATCTTAGAAGACCAAATTGTGTTTATATGTATATATAAACTCATGGTGGTTGTATAGAAAGGTAGTTACTCTTATAATGAATAGTCACACCCTTTTGTAATAGTCACAACACTTCCTTTAAATCTGTCCAGCAACAGTTTTGTAGCAACCAAAAACTGTCGCTAACTGCCAACATTAAAGACATGTGTATATGGATAATTTAATGACACACGAATTCTGTCACTATATTTCCCTTTACATTAACGACCTTTTCCATGTTCCGTACCCGAAATCAAGTTAATTAGTTTATACAAGTGTGCACTCCGCACCTCCGAACTCGTAATATAACGTAACTTGAAATCCATTTGGTCTCGGTTAAATCACCATTACACCAAAATGATCGATGACACTAAAATCACCAACAATCCTCCCCCATTTTAGTGTAATCCTTGATCACCCAAATAATCAAACAAATCAAACTCATGCATAAATGAAAATGTCTTTCGATTGAATTTTCATCTTAGTATACTACACATTCCAAATATTCGAGAATCGGGGTGTCGTAACTAAATGGATTTTGTTGATTCCACCGTCTCCATTGGCACTTGTTTCCAGATTCCATGTATGCATTCTAACACATGCAAAGGTTCCAAACTTTTTATGTTATCTCTTTTACGAACTAGGAGGCCTTGTCTTTCACACAGATTCACGAATCTCTTGATATTGTATTAGTTTGTTGGTACTAGGGTCATGATAATCAATGATTGCTTGGATAATTCTTGAATTTCGTGTAACCCAAGGCACCAAATAGGGTAGAAATATTGTATTAGGAAAGTGAACTATACGCGATTCAAGAATTATCCAAGCAATCATTGATTATCATGACCCGAATACCAACATTATTGATAATGAAGAATTTGATAGTGATTCTGGAGAGGAAGATGACTTAGAGAGAGTTAGGAATAGAAAACTTAGGCAGTTAAGAAAGGAAAAACAACAAGATTATGGTGTAGTGAAGAAGTATGGTTTTTATGTTGGCCAATGCTTTGCTTCTAGTAGACAGATAAAAGATAGAGTTTACTTGCATTCAATAGAAACACGAAGGAAACTAAATTAGTAAAGAATGACAAAAGGAGAGTTAGGGCCAAATGTGTTGGGCTAATTCCTGTTTTTTACCTTAATGATAATGGGCCTTTCAAAGATGGGCCTTCTAAAGATTCTACAAGTCAGTCTAGTGGTCCAACAACTAGGTCTAGGTCAAATTTGGATGCTGCAGACAAAGACAAAGGAAAAAGAATAATTGATGAGGAAATAAAAGAGTATCCTTCGGTACTATATTGCACTAAAGAGGATGGTACGGAATCTTAGATATGCAAGACTCATTTAAGTGAGCATTTATGTATACAATCAAGAGGAATAAAAGCTTGTTTTCCATACCAACGAGCCATCATTTTTAGGGTTCTTATAAATTGGGAAAAAATGAAAAAAATGAAGAGGGAAAAGTGGAAAGAAATGAAAGTGGGAAAAGTGTGTGTATGGAAATCAGGGTATGTAAAAAATGCAAGTACAAGTGGTAAGTACAAAGAAACATTGAACAAATACAATGCCATTAATAATAATAATAATTTAAAAAAAAAAGAAAAAGAAAAGAAAAAAGGATAATCTTACTCTCGTGTGCATTGCACTTGAATGGAGATAACGAGGGTTGTTAGGAAATTGGACCAACGGTGAGCAATTTTGGCAACGTTGGGGACCAATGGTGTAATTTTGTCCGACTTTGGAGTAAAAGTGAAATCTGGCCAAACCTTGGGGACTAACGGTGTACTTTACTCTTAATTTTATTAATTATACCGCCCCCCATTGTCTTCTGTAGTAGGAGGCAGACTTTACATTAGTAATAAAATGGGTTATTCTTATTAGCATACTACATACATTGATGATATCAACCTAGCTTTGATTAGTTCTGAAGATGAAGAATAATAAAATGGTTCTGGTTCCTGCTAATGAAGTTCAGTTTACACAAGTTAAATATGATTTCCAACAAGTCCAAGGTCACTTTCCATATTAGTACTTGAGGCTAATGTTATCGGGTTCTTTAATTTTCAAAATCATTTTTCTACTTGTATAGATTAGTTTTTCACTTATTGTAAATTTTATGTTTCGGAATGAGTTTGATTATCATATATAAATGCTTTTTTATGAATATATTCGAGCCGAGCTTAAAGCCTTTTGTTCAACATGAAAGTCGAGTTATATATGTTGGCTTTAGAGTTAGTATAATGCAAATAACAAGTACGTACACGTACTAGTATTATCTATGTACTTGATGGGGTTTATATATGATTTGCAGCCCCGCGTTTGGCCGGATTATTACTCAAGTTATTTACGATACTCATTGAGGCTCCTTTGATTGGTTCTTTGATCACTGGCTACTTAAAAAAGCAGAACAAGATGAATGAGGTTTAATGTCGTCTATGGCTTGTTTATATACAATCTTTACTATAAATTTTTTCCGTAGTTTGTTTATATGTAACGAGAAATGATAGGGATACCTAAAGTTGACTTAGTTCCGCCTAAGCATATGTGTTACTGTGTTAGGCTTCCCACTTTATCACAATCCAATGCCTAAATGTATTTATGTTTGGAGTATTTACACTAGCTAGTCTGTTTTGATTTTTTAATGGCATTTGCTTACAGATGCTAAGAAATACTGTTATACCTGAGCCACCCATGTTTAAACCCGAGTATCCTCCTCAAGGTTAGTTTACTAGAATTTCTCATGTGTAATCAATTGAATGATATAGACATGAGTAGAATTGTTGAAATGTATTGTTTGTACATGAACGGCTGCTATTATTATAAAAAGTAACACGGCTAGTTTGTCGAATTAATAAAGAACAAGAAGCTGGAGTAGTTGATCTTGAAGAAGAAGGTAAACCTGAAGATCGAGTTGAATCAGCCTTGAGGTGTCTTCCACATCATGATCCTGCTGGCAGATGGAATTCCAAATCAACATCTTTCCGCTACTGGAAGATTCGTGATTATGCATATGCTTACAGATCAGGACTTACAACACCGGCAATGGTAAGTCGATCTCCTCAAACTAAATTTCATCATTTCCTAGTCTAGTCTAAATATACTGAGAAAGGGACTCACTGCAGGTTGCCAAAAATGTCATCTCAGCAGTGGAAGAATGCAAGAATATGGTACCACAAATGCCTTTATTGATTTCTTTCGATGTTGAGGAAGTTAGAAAACAGGCTGCAGCATCTACGCAAAGGTTTGAGGAAGGTAATGATGCTTTAGCAAGTTTCATACGAGTTAATGTCAGTTTAAAATTCATCCGAGTGTGTTTGCAGGACGTCCTTTGTCGATTTTGGATGGCATTTTCATGGCAGTCAAGGATGATATAGATTGCTATCCCCATCCATCTACCGGTATCTACATCTGCATTTTGACTTTAAACCTTACTTGTATCAATTTATTTTAAAGGTTAAATGATATTAACAGGTGGGACAACATGGTTGCATAATGTACGTCCTGTTAACAAGGATGGGGTTGCTGTGTCTAGGTTAAGAAGCTGTGGCGTGATATTTGTAGGGAAGACCAATATGCATGAGTTAGGCTTGGGAGCCACTGGAATGAATCCGCATCATGGGTAAGTTTTTCTAATACATTTTCAAAGTGTGTATAAAGCGTAATTTTAAGAATCCACTTGGTTTTTTCTCCCGTGACAGGACACCAAGAAACCCACATGACCCGCAAAGATATACAGGCGGTTCTTCATCAGGATCTGCAGCTATTGTAGCTTCTGGAATATGTCCTGCTGCACTTGGATCAGATGCTGGAGGTTGTATCAGCGTATACTAGGATTTTAGTGTATTTTATTGGAATAAACTTTTGTGCTCTGTGACAAAAGGAAGTAATCTTAAATGACAGGTTCAATTCGAATTCCTGCTTCCCTTTGTGGCATAGTGGGACTGAAGACAACGTATGGAAGAACTGACATGAAAGGGTGAATTTACCAATCATGAAAAGATACGTTTGTGGTTTTAAACTACTACAATATACATTACAAACGTTAAGAATCTATTGCAGGACATTGTGTAGTCCCGGGACCGTAGAGGTTATTGGACCAATAGCGTCTAGTGTCGATGATGTTCTGCTTGTGTAAGTGACTTGTTTTGTTACTGTATGAGGTCTGCAAGTCACCCATATATTGTTGTGGCTGAATGTTATGACTTTCATGCGATATTGACTTATCTCTACAGATATGCAGCAATGCTGGGATCCTCACCTGCTGATAAAATCAGTTTAAGACCGGTAATTAGAGTACCATATGTCTTCAAATTTTCTGCGTTGGTTCATTCGTTTAGTTGGATAATCTTTGTGTAATTCACAAGTCTAAAAAGGATATCACTTTGTTACCAATCCCTATATATGCAGCCTATTCCTTGTTTGCCAAATTTGTCATCTGGTGCGGATTCTGTTGATAGTTTACCATTGCGATTAGGGAAGTATACAGAGGTGATTCTTTGTCCTTGTACTTTTTAATGTGACAAGATCCGTGCTATTTAAGTCTTAACCACACGTATCACTCTTTCAGTGGTTCAATGATGTACACTCACCTGACATATCCGATACTTGTGGAAAGGTTCTTACTTCATTATCTGAGATTCATGGGTGTGAAGTAAGTCTTCATCTGCTTTGATGTTAATTCTTTGATCTTTTGATAATTCTCTCTACATGCCAATTTCGACAAACCATGTTCGAAAAAATGTATACAGGTCTTGCGGTAATTCATTGCTTGCCATTTATTTTATTTTTTATTTTGTGGTTGAAGATAGTAGATATTACTATACCGGAGATACAGCAGATGTTCATGGCCCAGGTTGTTTCATATGGTTCTGAATCACTATGCTCATTAGTGCCCCAATGCCAAAATGGGTATGTTTATGAAAAATAAATTTAAGGTCCTGATTTGTCAAGTCTTTGGTTATAATTTGTTTGCGTTTTTCTGTCATGCAGAGAGTATAAAAAACTTGCACTAGATAGTCGTATACCTTTGGCACTTTTTCAGTCATTATCAGCTTCAGATTATGTTGCTGCTCAACGTTTTAGGTAAACACTTTCATTACGTAGTAAACTTGATTTCTTGTCTTCCAGTTTTAATTATGCCCTTCAATTCTAGTATATCGAAAGCTAGTATTAGCATTTAATCGGGTATGTACAGGCGGAGATCTATGTATTACCACATGGAAATATTTAAGAAGGTTGACGTCATTGTGACCCCGGCAACAGGGTATGATAAACGAAGCCTTGAAATTATCAGCACCCACTCTTAAGATTAAACAAGCACTTATCTTTTTTCATTAATATAAATATTTTTTACTTTTACAGCATGACTGCTCCTACGATTCACCCAAGCGCACTCAGCTGTGGTGAATCAGATCTCGAGGTTACAGGTGCATTTTACTCTTCTACTAATTGTGCTAGCCTTATGAGTATGATACGCTCCATTAATTCATTAAAGGTCTGATCTATCAGTTATACTTATACCAGGCCGTCTCATACAGATGGGGCCCACAAAAGCGAAATGACCTGGACCATAACCAATAAGTCCTAAAATCTCTTATAGTTGCACGCACCTTTTGTTTAACTACACATGTGATGTCATTTCTTCAGGTAACCTGATGAAATTTGCAGTAACAGCAAATGTTCTTGGATTCCCAGCCATTTCTGTCCCTGTAAGTGTTGCTTATGCCTTGAAAGCCAATCACCCCGACAACTTGCCATTTGATTATTTAGTGTTAAAAATCATATTGGAGGACTAATTTCATTTCTCTTTTTTTTTTTTATAATGGATGGATGATTAGTTTCATAGCAGCTGCAACAAACTCACTCTCTTAAACCATATTATTTTGCTTTCCAAGGTTGGTTACGATAAGCAAGGACTTCCAATAGGCTTACAACTGATCGGGCGGCCTTGGGGTGAAGCTACAATTTTGCGTCTGGCTGCTGCCATTGAGGTAACAGACTAACATCCCATCCTAAATAGTTCATTTGACCGTAAAAGTCATAGTGTAGGCTTATAATACCATAGTTGAATGTTACTAACACTAAGCATCTGTTGATTATTTGCATTTTCAGCAACAATGGCAAGAACCTAAGAAGAAGCCCATAATATATTTCGATATTTTAAAGGCTGATTGAGAAACGATGGTCACTGATCACTGCTCATGGTCATGATGAACACGACTTCAAAATTGTAACTTTTGATTGATAATATAGAGTTAGGATACTTGTAAAATAATTGGCACCGCATCTGTCTACCTCACGCATAAGCATCTGTAAAGAGCACCTGTATAAGAGATGTACATTTGTTTCTTTTCTTTTGCTATTTATAGCTAGCAGATGAAAAATAACAATGAGTGCATGCTTATTTTCAAACCTATGAAATGTTCGATATTTGACCTAGATTTCAATCATATGACATGTAAATGGGTCGAAATCAGGTTTGACAGAAGATGGATATTTTTGGGTCGAAATAAATCTGCAGAGAAATTGCGTGAGGGAACAGCTAGCAGTTAAACCTGCCCCCATCTACCAACTTATTCACACTTCACTTACTAGACTTTTGATGTCACTCTTAGTTGAGCACTTCCTCATCAAAAACAAACTTCTCACTTTCTTAGTTGATCATGTGGTCAGCAATGATCATCACCACCGCTAGGTTCAATGTTCATATATAAATATTCAACCTTGTTTATAGTTCGTATATAGAAAACTTGTGCGACCTAGTATTGAAATAAAATTCTTATGTGAAGATGGGGAAGAAGATGGTTATGTTGCCTGCTTCTGAAGTTGATCTGACCAAAGTTAAGTATGATCCTGGAGAAATCAAAGGTAACCTTGAACACGAAAGCTAAAAATACTTATGTCAAAAACAAACAATGTTTAAAAGTCTAAA